>CM031241.1:378184920-378237985 GCA_018340775.1 Taxus wallichiana var. yunnanensis | reverse complement strand
TTTTACCATTTTTAATTCTCTTGCATAACACACCTGTAATGCATTCTCCATGCTTTCACCACTGCGGATTATTGAAACGCCACATAGTGTCTTACAAAAGTCAACTCCAATATAAACTGATCCAATAGGAGTGAACACCTACTTTTTTCTGTAAATGGAAGATGACCAAGACCATGTTCAATAACCAAACGAATAAGCCGATCTGCATAGAATACAAAATCGTGTTTGGTAGTTTCAATATCGCGTATCAACGTATGCATTCCTTTTATCTGAAACATAGAGTGAATAACATAGAGATTGGGATATATTTTACACAAATCGTGTTCCCCAAGCTTTGTCCGAATATGTTGCACTATCAAATCAATGGCAACATGGTTATCGCTCCTCTACGAGGGATGATTATATCTGCATACTTCTTAGACGGCAATATAAAGTCTCATATGCTGGCCTCACATTTGAAGTCTAGAATACTGTCGGTTGAGATAAGCTGACTAATCCTACATCTCATCCCCTCTCAACCGTATCATGCCTTATTCTCCTCGCCAGTCTTATATCAGCATCTGTGTCAACAAAATTCTTCATGTTCATTAACTCGTGGGTCCCTTGGATTGTGGAAAACCAATAAGCCCTCTAAAATGATCACATCGGAGGGATTCACCCAAACAAAGGCTGCCTCTCGCAGTTCAGAATTGCAGCATGGTAATTCATATGATGCCATAATATGCACATGCTCATTCATCCTTATATGCTGCCCCAAAATTCGCCCTTGTACCTCCCCTTGATTCATTATCATGTACATCTTGTAAGGAAGAAATAGAAAGAGGTACATCCTTACATACCTTGGAATGATGTTATGTGCTTTACCTCCGCGTGATTTGCACATGCTGTCCATAAACTCTCTTGGCCTCAGAATTTCTGATTTGAAATCAGACTCTTTCTTTGCAATTATCCTTCAATAAAGTATCTTTTACCTTGAAATTACTTTCCCTTGATTTGTAGTGACATGAAACTTTCATGGGGCTCATTTTTTGAGATGCAAACTTATTTTTTGGCTTCAAATGCATCGCTGTGATGTACAGGCCAGCAAACTTGCTATTTATTCTTCCATTTTTTAAGAGGTCTTCATGGAATGATGCAAAGGTGCTGCCCCTTTCCTTGTCTTCTTTATGAGTTTCAAAACACAAACCCTTCCCTTTGAATACATCTTTGATGGAACCTTTGTTGACCTTTCCTTTTTGGTGATGAACATAGGACTGAATTTTTCCTTTTTGAAGCTCATTGAATGATGCCTTTGGCTGCCCATCTTGTATGTCCAGGTGCACATGGTATTCAGACCTTAGCTGCCCCACATTTCCTCCTTTGGACAACGGATGAGTAGCTTCCACCATCAAGCTTTCTTCATAATTTAGGAGCTCCAATTTTGCTCCCTTAGACTTTTTCTTCATTGTTTCCTTTTCATCATCATGGATGCCACCATTAGATGTCAACAAGTCATTAACAAATATCAAAGAACTCATACCTTGCATGGAGATCTTCACTGCCCATGATAAAAGAGGGATTCTTCTTTGGCATGGCTCCGGAAGCAACTGATGTAGCAATTTATGATGCAAGAAGTCTTTCTCATCTTGGGTTGTCCATAAAGAAATCTGAATTGTGTAGTATGTCTGCTGTCCCAAACCAGCAGTATAAAAGCTTGTAAAGACAAGCTTAGGACTCCATACATTTACCCTTATGCCCGGATCAAATGAATAGTGTTCACTTCTTATGTGCATTCCCAAGAATAGCTTGCATGATTGGTATAGTCCAGCTTCTTTATTTTGTTTTTTATGAGAAATTTTCTCCCCTTTCCATACCTCCATAGGACTATTTTCAACACAACTCCAAAGCAATCTTTTTAACATAAGCATATCAAAAGAATGGCCAACCAAATTAAGACAGGAGTTGGTTACCTTAACATGCAAATCATGGTTTTTGGAGGGAAGATCATCTTCTACCTCAATTCTTGGAAGCAAGAGATCTGATTAAGGTTGTATCCGATCCTCGGACCTTCAACAAATCTTTCGTCTCCTTCTTTATTATCTTCTTTGTTTACTCCTTGTTCACACACTTTTGGAATATCGTGGTATCTCTTCTCCAAATTCAATTCTTCGTCTTTGGCTGCATCATTGTCCATTGTGATAAACGGACCAGCGGGCTGTCTTTTATCCTCTCCCTTTTGGGAATGGCTTTCCTCTGCTACTACCGCTTCTTGTTCATCACCTTTAAATTTATCATTTGCACAAAGATCATTGTTATTAACTAAGCAATGATCAATGCTAACTTCAACATGTTGATCATTTGGAGCAATAACAGTGGTGGGTGTTGATGCATCCTTCTCTTTGGCTCATTCCTTGAATTGTTCTTCTTCCTTTGCCAATGTAATTTGGAAGTCTTTCTCCACTTTCTCTTTTCGATGGCTTGACATGCCTAGGCTTAGGCCTAGATCTTCCACTATTCAATTCCACGAACTCTGTAAATGACATGGCTTCACGAATTTCCTTGGGCAAGGCCATATACTCCTTGTAACTTGCTTCAATACTTTCTCTTCCGGCAATGCTTGGATTATTTTCTGGTGTGGCTTCATCTTTGGATACGAAGGTGGGCTTCCATCTCGTTTCTCGGGCTGCTCTCAAAGATTGCTTCAGATTATCTAGATTTCGGATAGATACTGCAAGTAGGTCCATAGCCTCCATGAAATTCTCTTGTCCCGCCATGATATCATCCACTGAATTTCCCCAGGCCTTAAGAGGATAAAGCTCTGATACCACTGTAATGTCCCATTTTAGGGACTTAGACAAAATATCAGAATTCTGATATTAAATTACAGCAGACTGAAATTAAATTGCAGCGAAGGATATTTATGGAAATAAGTGCTCAAAGTCTTCAATAATTATCGGGGAATGATTAGCAAAAATTATCAAACACTTTTAGAAGCGATTCCAAGCCAAATCGAATAGATTGGAGGAAATTCAACTGCTGTTACAGACTGTACAAGTTCTGGAAATCGCAGCCCTAGATAGGTGATTCGATTTGCATGAAAATGACCTCGGTTTGTGTGCAAACTGTAAAAATAGCCTTCTAATGTCAAAGCGACCAGATTAGAAGAAAGTTTATGGAATGGTTTGCCCACATACAATTAATTATTTCAATTTATACACAGTATAAATCTGAATTGATAAAATAATTTGAATTCAATAATATGTAATGATTACACAAATGTTTTAAGTCAGATTCAAGGGGTTTTCGTCCCTAGAATAGACCTCTAATGGGGATTTTGTCCCAATAGGAAATAATGAGAACAATTCTCACAATTTTTGAATGATTACAAGCAAGTCCATATCTACAAATAAAGCCTATGACCCCTATTTATACTAATTCTAAAGGTGGCGCCAACTGAATAGACATGACTGTTCAAATATCTTGGCCGACCCCCTTTAATGTTAATTTGCCCTATGCATGGCCTGTAATTCATCCTAGATCAAACTACCCACTAATCGCCTCAGATAAGTAGAAGAAGAATTACAATCATACATTTGAAATTTTTGTAGCAGGTTAGTGGCATACTTAACTTGAGATATGAAAATCAAGTGATCAAGTTGCCAGAATTCTACACCAAGAAAATAGTGAAGGAGGCCTAAATCAGTCATGTCAAAAGCAGCACATAAATCTGATTTTACCTTATGAATTGCAGCATCTCCACTACCGGTGATGGCAAGGTCATCAACATACACAATAAGAATCACAATGTCATCATCATTGCTTTTGACATAGAGATTCGGATCAGAATGACTCCGTGTGAAGCCTGAATCTCTGAGATGTTTATCTATTTTTATGTACCAGGCTCGAGGAGCCTGCTTAAGTCCATACAAGGACTTAATCAATCTGCATACCAGATGCTCACTACCACGAGCCGAAAACCCTCAGGCTGTGTCATATACACCTCTTCCTCCAAATCCCCATTCAGGAAAGCACTTTTGACATCCATCTGATATACTTTCCAACCAAACTGAGCTGCAAAAGAAAGAAGAAGTCGAAAAGTGACCATCTTTACAAAGTAGGAGCAAATGTTTCTTCATAATCTATCCCCTCTTGTTGCGAAAATCCTTTCGCAACGAGTCGAGCCTTGTACTTATCCAAAGTACCATCTGCTTTGCACTTGATTTTATACACCCATTTACAGCCAATGGTGTGTTCCCCTAGAGGTAATGGCACCAACTTCCAGGTATTATTTTTAATCAAGGCATCATACTCTAGTTGCATGGCAGTTTCCCATTCCGGTATGCCTCGTGCTTCAGAGTATTTCTGTGGCTCATGAATATGAAGAAGATCAGAAGCAAGAGCAAATTGAGCGTGCTCAGAATAATCAATTTGCTTACCAGTTCGTCGAGACCTTCCATCTAAGAGAGGAGACAATTCTTCCTTCCTCAAATCCTGAATAGTGGAGTAAAACCACTTAGGCCTCTGCTGAACTGAAGATGTGGTGGTTGGTTGTGGTGTTTCTGGAAGAGAAACCAACGGAAGTTCCGGAGGAGAAACCAACGCAAGTTGATTTCCTGGAGACTCAACAATCTCAGTGGGAGATTGTACAGACTGTCCTGGAGTCTGTGGAGGAGTATGAGAAGAACCGGATTCATGATCAGGCAAGGAAAGAGTACCAAACTCTGTTATGACCCCTTGTTGATCGCTGCCCCTTGGCTGGTCCCCTTGTTGATTACAACCAAAGAAAGACTTTGTTTCTTTTACATCAACATCTCGACTAATAATGATCTTATTAGTGGAAGTATCAATCAACCTATAGGCTTTAGATTGATCACTATAACAAAGAGAGAAAAGGCAAGCAAGCCTCCAAATTTTGATTCTAACACCGTCGTGAACTTTGAGTGTGTAGGTAAGAATGAACCAAAAGAAGATAATCAAGAAATCAGAAAGGAAGTGGAAAAAATAGCCATGGAAAATGTGTAAAATTATCCCAAGAAGCAAGGAAAGTGTAAAATAAAGAGACAAGTAAGCATGGAATGGGAATGAAGGGAAATAAAATGGATGAAAATTAGTGTCTTTAATTTGATTTCTTCTTAAAGAAGGTATAAACAAGTTCAATAACTAAGATGGAAGAAGAACAATAAAAAATGATGCATTTTCAGTCTATTAAAACCTTGAGAGTAACAAAAAGGAAAATAAAGGATGTAAGAGGCAGTACAACAATAATAAATGGAAGAATTTCATCTTATTTAAACATGGAGTAGGTGAATGAATTATAACATGAGGACAAGAAGACTCCAAACATCCTTAAGATCACTTTCCTGGGTTAGTAAATGATCAATATGAGCATGAGGAGGTTTGTTAAAAGTATGGAGGAGATGATAAAAACATGGGAATCTTGGCATGCAGTCAAAATATCTCTCAAGAGGATCATCATTAGCTAGAATCAAAGGAAGAAGGAAGAGACCAGTTTGCAAATACAAGTTTTACGGAAACTTCTTCTTTCTCTGGATGTATCAATAACAAGTTCATCCTCCCTAAAGTGTAAATAGGACTTGTTATCAATTTTGGTTTATTAGTGATTTTTGAGGTCACGAGGTTTGTAGGAATCAACTAGGAGTGTTGGTTTTGTCCAAGTCCTCTTCAAATTTGAAAATCACACTTTTCCTCCAAAACTGTGAATTTAAATTTGAAGCCAATTTCAATAAGGTTTACGGATTATAAGGTGTCTTGTACGTATTTTCTGGGATTTAAATCATGGAATAAGTCCTAGTGGGGTCTAGGATTCATAGTGAGTGCATTTAAGAAATATTGCAGATTAAGGGTTGTTCAAAAGACCAAGGGTATAGAAAAATCAATATTAAGTTTCTAAATACTTATGAAGGTATATAATCCTTTTAAAAATAAATTTGTCTCATTCCATTCGAATGAGGATCACTATTGGAGTTTCACGAAAGTTGTGAAGAAGAAAGAATTGTGTATACACATCTTGTGAAAAATTTATTTGTTCTTGTGTGTTTTTGATGATAAAAAAATCTTTCTGCATAGTATTGTGTAGGAGATTCATGTTGGTAAGAGTATTTTTGTTATTTTGTAATGATTTATATGAGATTTTTATAGATTGGGTGAACGGTTTAGGTAAATCAAGTTTCAAAACCCTGCAACATTAAGTTTGGGAGTGCACCTTCAGCCAAGGTTGAGATTAGAGAGAAAAATGGAAAGAGATTAAAGAGTGAAACTCATAAATGTTTTAAAGCATGTAAGGATTAATTAAGATGACTTAGTGGAAGGTTTAGACATAATATTTATTGGAATTCCTTAAATAGTTAAAGTCACTGAAGTATTGTAATCCATTACACAATTGGACTGAAAAACAACTAAGTGGAAAAAGATTGGTGTGAAATATGTAGGGTTAAAGCTTGTAAATAATGACCTAGTGTTTCTAAACACGTTCTCATGATACATATGACCTCGTAGACTCAAGAGAAGAAGTAAGCTCATTATCTTGTTAAGAATACTTGTCAATTAACAGTCTCCTGTCTTGGTGTAGCATAATAGGAAAGTTTTTAGTTGTTTCTTTAGTGAAGGAGGAAGGAAATCATCACTGGAAAGAGAATGGGACTTAGATCATTGACACAAAACTACATCAAGTGTCTCCAGATTTGGAATTGGGTTTGATAATTTTGGTAGAGATTATTATCCTCTAGAGCTGAGTTAGAAAACCTAGGTAGGGTTTGACAAATTTGGTTTGTTAATGATCTTAGTGATGGAAAGAAGCCTTGAAATTTTAAAATTTTAATTTGAACACTTTCCTGTACAACCTTAAATAAGTTCTAGACCCTGATCAATCCCAAGAAGTCTTCTAGGCATGACAGTTTTAAGTGGAACAAGATAGTAGATTGTATTATGACCAGTGAAGAGTAAGAGTTGATATTTTTTAATTCCTCCCAAGGTAAAAAAGAGTTTGAAATTGTTCTGGTAGGTCTGTAATAGGGTGATTGAAGATAATTTGAGAGGAACTTACATGAACATCAATAATTTTCATCAATTTCTCTAAGAGAAACCACTACAGTTCAGGTCAGGAGGTCTTGAAACCTAATTTGATGGTGAAGAAGGGTTTCTAAAGAAGAATTTTACAAAGAAAACATATCCAGTACGTGAAAAGAAGAGTGCTAAATACAACAGGCTATATATTGCAGATTATATCTAAAATAACAACTACTACAATGTTCTTAAGAAGGTGTCTTTATATAGACACAAGCAGTTACAAAATACGCCATAATATCCAACACTAACATCTCCCACTAATCAACATTGATCAAGACTCATAAATTCCTATAGGACTGCTAGAAACAAGTCCCATACTTATAGGTCGATAGGTGGAAAATTCTTCCGCTTCCGCATTCCAACTCCAAACTCAGACTTCTTAATTACATTGGCAATAAATGTTCATTATTTCCCTGCACACATCATCACATTTCTCTCACAAAGGCAGTTAGTAGGAAGTTATACGGTAATCAGGTTGCATGAGCAAAAGCAAGGAAAATGCATTAAACTCACTAAGATATAACTATACAAAGCATCCCCATGCATTAGAAAATCATATCTAAATGACAATTTATTAATCATAGGAATGATATAAATGAGCCAAATAATGCACTCATTAGTTAAATTGGTTGGTGAATGATTCATATCTACATCATTTTGGTATAAGAGCAGTTAAAAGGATCTTGAAAAGAAGAAATCTTGTTTTAAGAAGTGGTTAAATGAAAGAAAAGAAAGGATGGTGCAAGTGAGAGCAGAGAAGACCATATTTGGAAGAGAAGATGGATAAGATGATGGATGTTTTGATGAGAAGGTTGAATGATATAGAGGAAAATAAGAGACAAATGGGAGCTGAGATGAGTCTCATCCACAAGAGAGAGATAAGTAAAAGGGTACACTTTACGGGAAGATGCTGCAAATGTAAAAAATATATAGGACACGGAGCTTAAAAATGGAATGAGGAGAATGCAAAAATGAAAGAGAATGAAAGAACCATTGATCAGGAATTTCAAGAAAGAGGTAAGTCTTTTCTTATGCAAAATAATTCTTTTAAAACCAAGTAAAGTGGTGAATGAGGTAACTTAGAGAAGATGTTTGTTTAGAACTGTATGTAAAGCTAAAGGAAAATGTTGTAATGTGGTCATTGATAGTGGGAGTACAGAGAATTTGGTTTCATTTGAGATGGTAGAGAAGCTAGGACTAAAAACTACTATGCACCCTAACCCATATCAAGTCTCATGGATGCAGAAAGGACATCATATCTTTGTTAGGGAACAATGTGAGGTAGAATTCCAAATTGGGAGATATAGAGATAAGGTGTTATGTGATTTGGTTCCAATAGATGTTTTCCTTCCATGTGTTTGTTTGAAGACCATGGCACTATGAAAGGGAATCAATGCATGATGGAAAGAATAACACCTACACTATTGTAGAAAATGGAGTCAACCATACAATTTTTTCCTATTAAAGGTTAACAGAACCATAATGAGGATTGGTAATGATGTTATCATCAAAGAGCTACTTGGTGCAACAAAAGAGACATGTACAGAGACAATCATGAGGGATGTTAAGGCTTATACATATGATTCAACAAATTATTTTTCTGATGTGAAGAAACAAGAAGAGAGTCACTTTTGAAATCCAAAGGAGGATGGAATAGAGAGATTTTTGTGAGATTAATGAAAGAAAAGAGAGTGAACAATAACAAATAACAAAGAAAATGTATAAAGGAAGGAATAAGAGGTTGATAAGGTCCTAAAAGAGGCCTTGGAGTTCTTATTAAATCCTGGTGATGTCAAGCATAGTGTAGTGCACAAAGAAGCACTCAAGAAGAATTCCAATGTGAATGAAGAGTGAAATAAGGAAGATGATATAGAGAAACAAGAGAAAAGTGAAATAATGAGGAGTGAAGCACACAATGAAGTGCTTGAAAAACCAAAAGGGAGACAAGTGAATGAGAATGCAAAATGTGAAGAAAAGAGTGAGATGGAGATGATCATAGTGAATGTGATGAATGGAGAAGCTATGAGAGAGAATGAAAAAGAACATTATATGAAAAAAATATCTAGAACATTTGGAATCTAATTTACTCTTATTTTCAGGAACCAAAGTATAAGCAGCTGAACCAAAAACACGAAATGTTGATACCTCTGGTTTGATGGTGGACCAAGCTTCCTCCGGTGTGATGTCCTGCAAAGCTTTGCAAGGACTCGATTGAGTATATAAACAGTTGTGTTAACAACTTCTCCCCAATATTTATAGGGCACTCCTCGACTGTGCATCATGCATCTAGCCATCTCCATGATGGTTTTGTTCCTCCGTTCTACCACCCCATTCTGCTGCGGGGTATAAGGGGTTGTCAACTGGCGTTGAATCCCTTCTTTACTGCAGAAATCTGCAAATTGTTTAGAGGTAAACTCACCCCCATTATCGGATCTCAAAGTCTTGATCCGCCGGCTGGTTTGATTCTCCACCAAGGCCTTGAACTTGACAAAAGAAGCAAAGCAATCAGACTTCTTCAAAAAATAGACCCACATCTTCCGAGAATAATCATCCACCAGAAGAGAAAATAACGTGCACCAAGGACTGTGGGAGTCTTCCACGATGGCTCACATAGATCTGCATGTACAAGATCCAAGAGCCCCTTTGCACGCCAAGCACCTTCAGAGGGAAAAGGCTTCCGCTTTTGTTTTCCTGCAAAACAACCAACACACATGTCTTGTTTCTCCTGAATAGGAGGCAAACCAACAACCATGTTGGCTCTATGAAGGCGGGCTAAATACTGAAGGTTGAGATGGCCATATCTTTCGTGCCATAAAACACTGGTATTGCCTTCCACAACTAAGGCATGCAAGTTGACCGTGGCAGGATCAACAAGTCTATATAGACCACCATGCCCAATCCCCAAGGCAACAACCTTATTTTGCTTGATGTCAGACACAATACATTGTTTACAGAAAAGTTTACAGAGATATTGGGATTATCAGTTAGTTGACTGATAGATAACAAATTCTTATTCATGTTAGGCACATATCTAACATTTTTACAAGCAATCGGTATTATTATTTAGCATAATACGAACATCCCCAATACCCTTCTACAACATGTGATCTTCCATCTCCTAAAGTAACTGAATCAGAAGAACAAGAATTAAAATTGACATACCAATCTTTTTGACATGTGAAATGTCGTGATGCTCCAGAATCAAAGAACCAACATCGAGTAGGGCTGCCATTACCCGTGCAAGATGCCATGAGAGCATATTCTTCTTCTGACTCGTGTTCAATTGTAGCCACATGTGCCTGCCCCTTCTGCTTCTTCAGGGCATTGAGTCGTTTCCAACAGTCCTTCACATGACCAAGTTTGTGACAATAATAACATTTCACTTGATATTTAGGAGAGGAAGAGGATGTCTCAGCTTACCGTCGTTTACACTTTCCTTTAGACTGAGCAGCAAAAGCGCTCAGATTGTCCAGAAGTGGACTCTTGAGCCTGTGTCTGTCTTCGTTCCTTTTGCAACAAGTAGGAACTCACCTTGTCAAACGTAAGAGTTTGACTCTCCGCCATTAAATGAAGTGCCTCCACAAATGACTCATACGAAGAAGGCAAGCTATTTAGAACCAAAGCCACCATATCATCATCGTCCACCTTTTTATTTATGGAAGACAACTGGTCTCAGAGATCTTTCATCCGAAGTAGGTGCTCAAATAGCGATCCACCTTGTAATTTTACGGAAAAGAGCATATTTTTCAGGTATAAAACCCGACTCTTTTCTGATGTCTGATATTTATCCTTCAGACTGGTCCACAACGTGCTTGCTATAGTAGCATTCCGCACTTCCGGTATCAAATCATCCGACACCGACAACTTGAGGAGCAATAATGCTTCCTTATGACGTTTGTCATAATCCGCGAAGTTTGTCAGCTGTCGACTTTCATCACCCATGATTATTTTATCACAATCACGAAACTCCGCAACCGTTAAAATCTTATGACTCCAAACATTGAAATTAGTGCCCGTTAACTTTTGTGAGTCAGGCAGAATAAGATTTGAAATATTCGCCATTTTATTATGAAAATAATAAAAATGGAAATAAAGTATTTTTGCCCACCAAATAAAACAAAACCACTTTCTTCTTGAATTACCTTTCGCACACAACGTTTGTTTAATGTATTCCTTCAACAATAAGGCGAGTTTTAGCAACTCGGGCACGTTACACAACCAGTGGCACATTTTTGTTCACAAGTGGGTTTCGAACCCATGCCTTTGATGTGCCTTTGACAAATACACGTTTTTGATTTGTCTACCCACGTTTTCCTCTTTTCCGCCTCGTCCCAACAAAACCACGAGTCGGGCACTCAAACCACGACTTTGTTATGCCCCTCGTGACTGGTAAATGACTTCGCAGAATTTTTGTGCCCTCGTTTTCCTCCTTGTGTGGTATTTTCTCAAATACCTTCACGTTTTGCCAAAATCGTGCAATCGTTAGGGCTTCCTCGAATTTTTCGTACAAATTCGTACTTCTTGAAGGCTTCCTCAAACTACAACCTGGAGACTCGATACCAATGTTAGCATGCAAAGAGAAGAAAGAAGTAGAGAAGGAAAAACTGCAGACTGATTCGAATGACCAGTAGACTCATTTTATTGAGAGGAGTGCAGTTATATTTAGTTACAACTATTTGTCGAGTTATCACAACAATTGCTTGGAACCGTACATGTTTATGTTATATATTCAACACCTTACATATTTATTTCTTTTATAAAAATACATAAAAGATTATCATTAATTGTTTGCTTCTTTTCCTTGCCTCGGCCATGGATAGGAATAACCGAAAACTCCGTAATTATCTTTCAAGGGGGAAAAAGGGACATTACATCTTCTTTAGAAGGTTCTAATTGGTTTTTCAAGCGCCATCCCTAGCTATTTAAAATGGTGTTAGGCTTGGAGGAGGTTCTGCATTTGCTTTTGGAATTTATTCTCTTAAAGTTGGGAGCATGTTTGTTTTTCTCTCATACATTGAGGACGAAAACCTTCTTGAAGACCTATTGAGAAACTTCTCAGTAGGAGTTTGTAATCAGTTTTGAAAGCATTTCCAGCCCTTCCCAAGGATGGCAACTTGACCTAAGGTGGAGTTTGGGGTCTTAAGGCACGGCACCTTCAAATTCAGCCATCATTGTGTTTCTCCTATTTTTAGTAGCTAGAATATTCATTTGTACTTCATTTTGAGGCTTGAAACCTTCATTTTCAGCCATATTTGTACGGGTATTCATTGTTGTTGATTAATTAATTTCTAGATGATAGTAAATTGGTAAAAAGAAATATATTCCTGAAAGTGTTTTTCTCTTGCAATCATTTGCAAATTTGAAGAATACTATTTTAAAGGGTTTCTAAATTATTTCCAACAAGTTTGTGGCTGATTTCTATAATAAAATAAATATATTTACAGCTGCTACGAGAATTGAAATTTAATTTCAATTGCTTCAATTTACTATTTAGGTTTGTGCAGTACTTTGATTTTCAGCTTTGCTTTGAAAAAGGGGTGTTATAGTGGGTCTCAGAGCATTGATCTTCCCACCTGCAGGGTCGAAAACTAACATTTGAGGGAAATCTACAATGGACACATGAGTTAAAGGGAACTATGGAGCTCACAAATTTGCACCCGGCCTAAATCACAAGAATCTAGGACTTTGAGGCAACATGGGACCTGCTCTCCAAGGGACCGGAACCGAGAGGCAGACACCTCCAGGAGAAAGGCGGCTTCCTCTACTTATTTCAACTACTAAACTACTCCTAAGAATTGAAATGCAACTAATAGATTCTACTCTAACATTCCAAGGGACTAGGGTGAGAGATACATAAAACATAAATACTAAACTAGAAGGCGATAGCACCAAAAATAAGGGGAAAGATACTTTTGAAAGAGAGAAAATGGGAGAAAACGATGATGAAGAGGGTCAAACAATGACCACAAACTCAAGACAACGCGTCTAAATTCCCGCTTTCACAATACACAATAGATACTGATTCAGATAGATAACACACAACATACCTGCAATTGAATGAAAAGGAAAGGAGACACAATAAAACACCAGCTAAGGCAGAAACGAGCCACAAAATAGATGATTTTATTGCCAAGATCATGCATAGATTATTACGAGGAAAGAAGATGTAAAACATTCATAGAATCGTGATCCAAGGCATGTAACTCTTAGAACACTTGTGTGCAACATTAAAATGATGCCCTCGCATTCCCAAAGTATCCAACATTTCAACTGAAAGCACCACTTTACAATATATAGAAAAGTGGGAGAAGAAGAAGAGAAAATAGAGGGAAATTCGAATTCATCCTTCCACCCACCAACCACTTTCAATAAATTATCCGAAAAGATTTGAGCACTCATTAAATGGGCGCCCATACTACATTAAATTCTAGTGGTTGCGCCACCCGAAACAATACTCTTTGCGTGCTTTAGAGGCACCTTCTTCCGCTCCACCCACCTACCTCTATTTGATTCAAGAAATTTGCTTTCTATTGCGTAGAGGACATAAAGATTTCTCCAATGATACAAGATTTGCAAAGATCGAGATGATCGGATTAAAAATATATCCATTTTTAGTTCTGCATGGAAAACAACCATTTTCCTTTGATACGCGGCTTTCTCTTTTAGTTTCGTGCGGCTTATCTTCCTAGCCTACACGACTTTTCAAATTCCTGCGGCTTGCCCTGTGATATGCCGCTTGTCTTTTCCATCCGCGGCTTCAACCTATGTAAGCGCGGACTCTTTTCCTTCAATCCGCTGGCTTCTTTTGTTTTGCTTTTACCTACGGCTTTTGTTGTTTGTGTATCGCGGCTTGCTTAAAAACACCGCGGCCTTGTTCCTTTGACTCGCAGCCCTTCAAAATTCTATGTGCTCTCTCTAGACTTGACAACACCGAATAGTGATCAAAATCTCAAGTCCACTCTTATCCAGAGTTGTTCAATTTTTACAAGGGTGTAAAAATGGACAACAAGAATTTACGAGAAAGAGTATGGATTGGCGACCTAGGTTCATACCAAAGAAAGAAGTATTTCCGGAAGTTGAAACATAAAATTGAGTGGGTCACGACATTGATGCGCCACAACATTCGACCAGCTATTTGGAGTATAGGGCTCTTCCAAAAGAGATTCATGATGTCATCTCACTTGAGGAGTACGCAAGGGTAGGTCAAGGCCCGAGCCTAGATCTCAAGCACCACGTAAAGACCCTCAACATGCCTTAGGAAAGAGCTACTCTCCACATTTGAGGGTTCTAACAAGGGGACAATCGGTGTATGGATGAAGATGCTAGGGTTAAACCTTAGACCATAAGAATATGCCAAGAAGCCAAACCCAAAAGGGTTTCTCTTAAAAGAAGAAAAAGAACCGACAAAGGTAGTGGATTCATCAACGGCTCAAGAGGTCAAGAAAGAAATCATGGTGCATGAACCAAAAAAAAAAAACAGATTTGCATGAGGGTTTTGAGGTGGAGTCCCAAGAAGACCATGTTGAAGGGCATGCATAAGAGAAAAGAGTATTTACCAAGCATTAATGTTAATTTTTTCATTTGCTGGGAATTTTAGAACAACTTATAAGGAGTAAATGTGTCAACAAGTTATGGATGAAGTCAAGGCGGAAAGGGCTTCACTTGTTGAATGTAAAGAGTTTACGAGGAAGGAGGATGTTGATCCTCACTTAGAAATTATGAGTCACATGGATGGAGGTGTAGAAGATATTTCAATTATTCTTCATCCAGCAAAGGAAGGTGAGCAAGTTGTGGACAACCAAAGGTATGAAAGTGTTTTGGATTTGTTGCCTCCTACTATGTCATTTCATATTTGTGGTCATCATGAACTACATAGTGAAAAAGGTGCGAACGAAGAACACTTTGAGTGCAAAGGGCACATGGATACTTTCATACAAGTTCCAAATTGCTCGTACATGAAAGTTTGGGATGAATCTAGAGAGGATAGAGTTCCTAATTCCAATATTTGCATTGCTGATAAGTTCTTCATCCTACGCATTAAAAGAATCCAACACCTCAATATTGCTTTGGGAAGGCACAAGGTAAATGAAGATTTCTATGTTGTTGGTATTGAGGAGAAAGATTTAGTGCTTGGGGTTCAATGGTTGCATTCTTTGGGTGAATTTACCCAAAACTATCAAACTATGGAGTTGAGATTCAAACTTGATGGTCAAAAGGTTGTGCTTCAAGGCATGACAAGTGGAGCTCCTCAAGTTGCTACAGCAAAGAGGATGGAGAGAACTTCCGAAAAGAAGGCAAGACCTATGGGCAACACATGGTAAGATAACCCCTACACTTTCAGTTTTAAAACAGCAGTCACTTCATAGAAATTTTCAGCTCCTAATCCATGCACATGCTCTTAGAAGAAGTCTTCCAATGAAAGTGGATGTTGAGTTCATGAATTTTATATTTGGAAGTGAGCAAGATGGATGTTATCTTGCTGTCCCAAGCATTGTAACCCAGTTGGAAATTGGTGGTATGATTGTAAGTAGTAGAAGTCATGTTTTATGGGTTTAAGACATGCTGTCATAAAAATTGTACTATTGTTAACATTTTTAGTTTGCCCAACACTTTGTTTGCTGCCACACAAATGGGGACAGTCATGAAATGGAATAATTTTCAGTCATTGGGAGAATTTTCAGTCAATAATGGGATGTTTCCAGCCCCCATAACATTGTCATTGTAGAATTTCATGAAGGGTTTTTGTAATGTCCCCATTTTTGAAGACCCTTAGCCTATCTTTCCCGTGGGCTTTGGGATGTTGCAAGGGGAAAATTATATTAAATAATTAAATATTATTGCCTGGAGAGTGATTTTTATCATTTGACATTATAAAGCAATAATTATTTAATTATGTAATTTATTTAATTTAATTCCCACAATGCAAAATTAAAAAGGGAATTAATTAAATAACTTTTGGGTGGCTTTTAATATTAAAATCACCCTTAGAAAGGGGACGCCACACCTAGGGAGGATAAACTATTTTTATTTAATGATTTGCCTCTACTAGGGATTTTGAATTTTAAGCCTCCTTGTTTATAAAAGGAGAGCTTGGGATCATCGTGAGGTTATGTTCATGAATTATTAATTTCACTCCATGCTTGGACTAATGGGATGTATGCCCTAACTTTCTTTCTCTTTCATTCATTGCAAGCTTCATTTGAAGCCTTTGTTGAAGATATTGAAGACTCTCTTGTTCCATTCATTGAGTTCTCTAGTGTTGATGTGTGTTTTGTGCATTATTTCTCCATTAGAAGATTGGCGCATTTATTTAGAGTGAAATATGCATGTTGTTGATGAATGTTGAAGAGTTTTTGAGTGTTCTATGATCTGATTTTTAATGCTGCAATTAATTCCAGCTATGGCGATTTGTGTTGGGTCATGTTTGGCATGTTTTGAGGGTGAACAAGTTAAAATATAATCTGATCTCTATTGGGATAATTTTCCAAGTGTAAGACTGTTATTTGGAGGGTTTTGAAGCATAGAAAGAGCTGATAATAATGTATTCCATTCACTCTAACCCTAACGACTGGTTTGAGGGTTTTGGGGGTTGTGTTCGAGGGTTTTCGGTGGTCTAAAAATTCAGATTTTTATCTCTTTGGAAAGCTCGTGAATTATAGATTAGTCTGCACTTTATTTCACGACAAAGATATAGTATTGAGCAAGTTATGAATTTTTCAAGTTTCAGCTATTTGTGAACAATATTTAATTATTGTGTCGTGGTTTCATCTACAGTTTCAGATTTCGTGGGATAATTTGCATGCCTTCTACTTATCAGAAAATTATGTTCTATAGCTTTGTTGGAAAGCTAAAAATATGAAGAATATTTTTGCATTGGTTTGGAAAATATTGAGTTTGGAACAAATTGTTAATTTTGAAGTTTTCAGCAGCCTAGTGCATTTAATTAATTAATGGTGTCCTCAAATTTCACCCTAAAATCGGGACTACCCTTCTTAAAAATTCCTTCTTAAAATTATGGATCATTTTATGTTTTTATTTCTGAAGTCGTCTTTATTACGTTAAGATATTCCCAAAGTGAATCATATGAGCCAATTTCAACAAATACCCACATGCTAAAACTCATTTTATCCCTTCGCCAAGTTTTGTCTGCGAGAATTTTATTTAATTATTTATTAAATAAATAAAGTTCCATTTAAAGTAAATTGTGTTGGTTGAACCTTGTTGAAGTTTTTCATGTCAGTATTCCCACATCTCAATAGGGTTTTCACTAGGAATGAATTCAAAGCAATTATGCGTGTTGGCTAGATTTTCTGCATAGCATCAAACCTAGGCAAAGGTCATGAGATAAATCTCCTCATTTAACCGGTGAGAATCCCATGTCGATTTGTCAATATAAATGTGTTATTATCTATCGGGGTTTTACTTTAACCACTTAGTTCATGAACCATAACTAGAAGTTTTGCAGTAGAAAGTAAGCATTTGTGCTTAAGAAAGGAAAGTTATAGAAGAAGGAAGTAAAGGAAATACTGAGAGAAGAAATGGGGAAGATGTGCATCCCAATTAGTAGATAAAGCAGAGCTAATTGCATGCACATAGAAGAAACTTAATAGATATGAACACACAGAATTATAAAACAAAGGCAAACTCTAGATCCGAGATCTAAACTAACACAAAGTTTACTAAGAGATCTAAGATTAAAAACAAGAAACAAAGTACACAAAGTGACACAAAGTTCTCCGAAACTGCTCCTTTGTATTCCTTTGCTCCAAGTTGCTCTCGGGGTTTAGATGTTATCACCAATTTTGACTGCGCAAAATCAGTCAAAAACAATTAAATAATTAAAAATTAGAAAATTTTGAAAAGTATTACGTGGTTCATTAGGTCTTGCGATCGTCTTATTTTTGTGATCGTTTCTGGTCTTCGTTTCGTGATTTTAGGCAAGAACTCTTCCCTTGAGCTATAAAAAAACGCATTAAAATAATTAATTAATATTTAATTAATTAATTGCTCTTGTTTGTTTAAATTAAATTAATCACTTAAGGAGTATTTAATTAAATAAATATAAATGAAGGTTCATCCGACAAATTTTAGAAAAGGGAAGTTAGCTTTTGTTTCAATGTCCGGGTTGGCATCCTAAACCGGATTTCCACTTTCTGGCAATTTCTTTCAAATTTCCCATACGTGGGTTTTCCTCGCCAATTGCCAAATCATGGATTGGCAAGCGGGCATAAATTCCCCAATTTCCCACATGGGGAAATTGGACGAGATGGGACGCAACCCATTTTGCCATTCCCATTGGCAATTGCCGTTACTTTTCCCATTTCCCCGGCACTTAAGACACTACCGGGATGTGAGGAAGTTGAATTAATCCTCGTAACTTCCTCCATCAAACCCGGTGGAAAAGTCGAAGCTTCTTTTTCTTCAGAAAGACATAATTTTTTGTTTGGCATTATGCAAATAAAGCCCACGCCTTGTGCCAAGAAACAGTTTTTTAAAGAATAGAACAAGTTTTGGATAAAGAGCATTTTTGAGGAGGACAAATCAAATACCTGTGCATTGGGAGAAGCAAAGAAAGAATTCATTCCCACATAGCCCAAACCGCTGTCCACACACTGAGGGAAAGGAAAGAAAATAGAACAGTCTTCCATGCAAAGCCGCGCCAGAGCAAAAACATACACACTGCTTATACATCTCCTGCAAAGATTTGATGGAGCGCTTTGATCAAGCATTCGTGAGTTGGGGTGAAGTTTAGGAAGCATACAAAAGTGCGCGGATCCTGGCAAGCATAGGCTGCAGTGCGCAGAGCAAGCATTCGTGAGTAGGCGCGAAGTTTAGGAAGCATATAGCACGGTGCGCATGAGTGTCCGGAAGCACACACAGCATCTGCGCGCAAAGAAGCATACAATGTACTTGCGCGACCCATACTCTCGAGAATTTCATCGATTGATCCTGCGCCAATACTGTTTTTACTGTTTGCATTATTATAAGGTTTGCCTATAGTTTTAAAATAAATAAATAAAAGCGACCCAACCCAATCAATAGGCAAGTATATTTTAAAAAAAAATGAATTGTTTTTGCGACTTGTTATATTCGCATTTTCATCGGCCTTGAAAGGATGCATAATCATTGCATATGGATGGATCTGGGGCCCTAATAAAGCTTACAACTTAATTCTTTAAAAAGAAAGAACAAATGAAGGTCACGAATAGCAAAAACTCTGATACATAGCAAGCTGCGTGTTGGGTGATATAAAAAGATACAGTCCAAAAGAAGACAAAAGAAAGAATTCATTCCCACGCTGGTCCAAAGTTTTAGTTCCACACAGCCAGAGGTAAAATACATCAAGCCAAAGCCCACACAATACAAGAAAACCACGCATTCTTTTGGAGGAGACGCCCAGCCAAGGAAGACAGCAATAGACAACCAGAGAATAAATTTGTTTTATTTGCCTAAAGCCAGAAGAAACGCCGAAGAAAGGAAACTCCATTCACGTAAATATTAAGATCGGGGGATTTTAATTGTTATTGTCGGAGTTAGAATTCGAGCTTGGTCTCGATTTGTTTATTAACATACTAAAGGTTGTAATTCGAGACAATTATTATTATCTTTTTTAAAATAATAATAATAATAATATATAACGGGAATATTTTTCTTACATCGACGGGGTGTTGGAGACTGAGACCCAGCCCGTTTGCATTGTTTGGCGTGCCTGAGTCACCTTTTGATTAAATTCATAATGGCCGAAAGATCCAAATCTGCAGGGAGATCGAGGAAGCCAGTGGAAAGATCTAATAAATCTGCCCTGAAATATGAATTCCAAGGAATTATTCCTCCCAGCTCCATTAAGTGGCGTATGACAACATCACCGATACAAATCAGGTCACATCAACGTCTGTGATTTTGCGGCGAGTGGCGAAGGCAAAACCATTTTCTCTCGATAGGCTTTACCACGGTGGCCTACCTCAGCAGAGCATTCCACTGTCTCGGTAAGTGTCGGAATTGGTGATTGCTTGTGCGAGCATTACGATCACGAGAGACGAGGAATTTATAAAGACAACCATGAACCTTTCCTCTTAATCACACTGAACACATTGAGGAGTTGCTCGGGATACCCGATTTTCCGAGAATGCGAGATATCACTCGCAATCTGCCATGAGATTTACAGGGGACGAAGAACCCCTAAGATGGAGCAAAATGGTTAACAATTGGTACATGGTAACCAAGAGACCTCAGATTGCGAGGCTCCCCAAAGAACTGTACTGCAGCGTTGAGTTCGTGGAAGAGATTGGAGACATGATCACTCTCTAAGTCGAGTTTTTGGTTTACCTTGCTGAGGTCTTCCACCCATGGATGTACCGGTTTATCGTATCATCCTAGCTTAAGAAAGGAGTTTGTGGAGTGGGCCACCATCATCAGCAACACCATTCACAAGCAATTGATAGAAGTCAAAATGACTGGATGCTTCTACATGACCTCATATCTGACCTATGCAGTAGCACGAAGAAAGCTATTTTCGGGACTTGAAACGAGAGGAATCCTGGGGTCATCAAACAACGTTTTTCACTATTACCCTCAGCTCAGCTTCAAAAATAGTTCTCACCATTTTAGAAGAGTCAACGATGCATTCACCTTCCGCGTAATCCGGAACTTGAATCGAAATACCGAGGAAAGGTTTTCCAAAGAAGCCATGAGTGTCATTTCTCAATGGGGAACCTGGTTTATACAATTTTCATCTTTTTCCTACATTCGCGTGAGTGGCTTTGCTGGGACCCCGTGGAAACTTCCCAAGTACGTCAGTGATAGGTGGGCGTTAATGGAGCTGGCGCGACAATTGTTCCAAGTTCACTGCTTGCTTAGTGACAAGCACCGCCCAGGAATTCATTTCCCGATCCAAATCGGGGAATACCAATGCCCAAACTTATTCAGTGCACAACTAATGGAAAAGGAGTTTGCTCTCATAACCATCCATCCATATGTGAAGAGAGCCCAGTTCGATATCAATGGTTATATCAACGATTATGGGAGCGAAGTATCAACATAATCCTACCATGGAGGATTTACGGGCGCTTGCTCGGATGAACATGAGGTAAGAGAGGCGGAGTACTCTCGCCTAACACTTGCTCGGATCAAGGCCTTCCACATCCGGAGTCCTCCCGATTCATTCATAACCGATGATGAAGATGTCGTTGATCCTCGTACGATGCCATTGCCTTCACACCGTTGCCTCGAATCGATTTGGACCAAAAGAGATGAATTTTCTCTCGATGGCGAGAACCAACCAATTATCGAAAGAAGCATATCTTGGTATGATAGGAACTTGCCAAATTTCAATCAATTCCGAATCCGTTTCAGAATCACAAAAATTGCCTATATCAGGACACCTTCCATTCGACCAAGGTTTCTTCTCGATCAACTTCGTTACCATCCGATCATACACGACATACAAGAAAAGAATGGTTGCCGAAATCCACTTCGCGAGCAACGTGTCACGAAGAGAGATCCAGAGATCAAACCCACGAAGAAGGAAAGGAGCGTGTGTCTGGATTTTCTACCTCGAGTAGAGATTCTTCCACTCACATCATTAATAGCACTCATACGCTGGTAGCAAATGATCCTCAGCCATGCTTCGAACAAACACCCACTCAAGTGCAAGTAATTCAAATATCAAATACTTCGAAGCACGTAGTTCATGAAGAGATTTCCCAAAATCTCCCGAATGATCGAAGTGGACATTGAGGTTGTGTCTCCTCAAATTGAGGCCGTTGATAGGATTTGAAGGATCTCATGATGTCGGGGATGATGAGGATATTGATTCGAAGCTCCAGGATTCTATATGCGAGATAGTAAATGAAACTCCTTCTTGGGTTGATTCTGAAGTGAAGAAAAGGAAGAGAGTTGTCAAGCCAATCGACATTGATTTTGATGCCCTTTTCAAACTGTCGAATGACGCCATTCCTAAGAAGCCCAAGGTACTTTCTCGAATAATGGTGGATAATGATGGAAACAAGTTTGCGAGACCTTGCCATTCCACGAGTGGATAAAGAGCGTAATGCTAGCGCCCCGGCCGACTATGAAGTTTCAGACTAGGACTTGGGAGATCCACGTTAGAAAGTGACATGGCGATGGCTCGAGATTCAATTGATATCGTGCTAAAAAGATTGGAGAAATACAAGTCCCAAAATTCTCGGCTCAAGGCTGAAAAGAGTCAATTGGTGGAGTATGTTCAGCATTTGATAAATCCCATATCATCCACCTTCCCGACTTGCACGATGCGTGGTGGCTGCCCCAGATGAAGAGACTCTTAATTTGTCAAAGGAAATAAACACGTTGGGCCATGTCACTAAAACTTGGCTTTCGGAGATTCTCGTTTTGGGCCAGGGAGCGATCAAGACTGCAGTTAAGCTTCATGAAGATATCAGTGTATATCTAGATCCAATTCTTTCTTTCAAAGAAACTTTTGTTTCTACGATATCAAATTTGGATGAGATATTGCCCAGTCTGCAGGAGATGACAAGTATGGAATCTTCAGTGTTGGCTATTGAAGGGATTCTCGAATTTGAACATCGAGGGACACGTTTCCTCTGGTGTCTACATCTCAAATCGAGAAAGACGCTTCTTGTGGATTCTATGATCCATTATGACAACATGTGCAATGAAGTTTTCGCTTCACTTTCCTCGATCCAGGATTTCATAGCTGAGATTCCTTGCAACCTAGTAAATGAGCATAATCAAAGGTGTTCATCGGAGCAGGTGGAAGAACAATTTTCACGATTGTTCAAAGACATGTACACTCCTGCCAACAATTTCTCGTCGGTTTCCATGGAACGGTGTATCAAATTGAAGAACTTGTTTGAGAATGCTCAGTCTAAAATTGTTAATTTTAATGATATGCCAAGTAGAATTCTTGAATTGCAGGTATTTTGTGAGGCTATTCTTCGGCCAAGTGAACCTCCAGAAGAGGAAAAGATGTTTGAAACTTTGGGAAGGTTTAGATCCTTTCAATTATCAAAAGCAGTAGATCCTAATTTCACCGGCGGTGTAGGAAGTTGATTTTCTTGATATCTAGCGAATTGGGAGAGTCCATTTCTCATACGTTTGAGATAGGCGGACCCCGTTTCAATGGATAAGGCACTGGTTATTATTGTATATTTTTAAAGGTGTTGTTATTTGGGAAACATTGGATATTTTAAGTAATTTCTATTTTTGGGTTGTATTTAATAAAGTTGGTTAGAAAAAGTCAAAGGTCACTTAAGTGCCTTATTTAATGATCATATTAAACCCTAACTACTTTGTAACCAACTTTTGGGTTATAAAAGGAAGTCAGGGGCTCATTTGTAAAGGTGACTTTGAGAGAGGAGAAGAAGATACTTTTGTGCAAGCTTTGTTTCAGAAGAAACTTTGTGTTCTTTGTGAAAAACATTTTGGAGTTAATAGAATAAGAACTTTGTGTCTCATTCATTGTCTCTTGTAACATTTGGTGTTCTTATGTTCATTAGATGTTAGGTGTTTGAATCTTGCATGCGAATATTATCTTTGATCTTATTGTCAACATTAGTAATCAGTTGTTCTAGTTCACAGTGATCAAGCTCTGACTATCTACTTGCTCATGTGTGTTCCCTTTTGCATGTTCTTGTTTGGCTAACTCAAACTCCGTTTTATTTGTGTTGGTTATTCATCTTTTCTCTTCATGCAATATTAGGCTCTGTTTTTACCTAACTCTTGCATGTTCTTTCAGTCATTCCATTCCACTCCTTTCTTTCATTTCATTCCATTTCCTTCATTCACTTTTCTTCCATTGATGTTCAAAACACCCCCACATACAATTTTGAATGTACTGAGATGTAAATACGAGTTTTGGTTTTCAATAAAGGCAGCCTCACCTTCATTGAGGAGGGACTTCGTTCCCACACTTTGTTGCATGTCATTTGCATGCGTGCAAATCCATATGCTAACACTGCTTATAAATTCGATCGATCATTAACCCGAAGGTTCTTCCTCTACTTATAGAATGTAGAGGGCAATTACAAGTTAAGCTTTAGTTGAAGCTGGCACATGTGGAAGTCGGCATGGCATTCTTCCTCACGGAATTCCTCTTTGTGTGACATGTATGATTTTACCTTTGAAAATAGAAGCTTCTTTTGTACATCCACCACCTATCTCCAAGTAGTTGACTTCTTCAAGTAATGGCTTTTAAACAATCACTTAAGTTTATAATTGAATTATCGCTCAATTACTTTGTTCGGAGGAAAGAAGAAGGAAGAGGAAAGTTGACTTTGTCGGAGGAAAGAAGGAAGAGGAAAGCTGACTTTGTCCTTTTCATGTCTCTAATGATTCAATGGATCTAGAAGAATGCGGAAACACTGGAATTATAAGTAGTTGGAATTGGAAGCAAGGAAGCATTGTCTTCTCTTTTATCCTTGAAGGTTTTGCGGTTCTTCTTTTTGACATGCATCAAATGAGGTTGTCGTAGATAACTCATCATCCTTAAGAGCAATTTCTTCGGGGTGAATGAAAATTCAATGAAAGCTTCAATTTGGAAATTTTCCTGAGATTTTGGAAGGAATTTTCCATTGTCTTTCTTTTATCCTTGAAGGTTCTTCACGGGCTGCATTGAAACAAGAGGATGAAGCCTTTGTGCATAAGCTTAACAACGGAAGATGAACTATGAGATCTGGATGCTGGATCACTGCATGAACAAAAAGAGGATGGATTTGCAGCTTTGCATGAGACGCGGATCCGGATATGGATCGCATCGGATATGGATCTGCATAACAAACTTCGGCAATGGATATGGATGGAAAAGCTGCAACTCGAATAATTCCACTACTTTTAATCTACACGCATGAGTGAAATTTCTCTGCACGCATGAGTGAAGTATTTCTGCTCTGGATCATGTCATCGATTCAAAAAGAGGTTTTGAGCCTAGATCCATGTCTCAATATCTATAAATTTAGAAGGGATGCATGACTCCGTTGTGCTTTCTTTTTCATCTTTCTTCGCCATAGCTTTGTCTATCTTAAATCGAATAATTCTTTTTCTTCTTACTTGGCGGATTTCTTCAATACTAGTGCAGATCTGGACAATTCTTCAGATTCAGAGGATATATGCAATGTATTGGACATTGATAAAAACTCATTTTCTTTGTAAAGCACACGTAATGAATTCTCGCAATTTATTCGAGACAAAAATGCCACCAGGAGCATGAATAGTGAATTTTAATTGTAAAAATCTGCACTTTTCAAGCTTTTTGCCCAAAAAAATGGTGTTTAATTTGCACATAAAGAGAGCATGAATCCTTTCAACAACACTCACGAGCTCTATAACACAATGTGTAAACAATTATGCGAGACAAAGATCAACCTCCTTCAAAGCATGCGCCAAATTTGGAAGCTTTTAGCCTTGTTTCCACCTTGCTGAGCAAAATCCTTCTTCAAATGGGCGCCTTTTCCTCTTGGCTGCAATTCTTTACTGTGAATTAAATAATTCACCCATATGGCTGCCCATGCTTATATAACCTTCACAATTATATAATTAATAATTGCCCTAACAATTAAAGGCAATTAATTAATTAAAAATCATGCTTTTCTCTTTTAAAAATAGCATGTTTAAGGACAGCCATCAATAAATTAAATTAATCCAATTTAATCCTTCACACAACAGACACTTCACTTAAGCTTCACAAAGTGTGCTTTGACCATATACTTGAAAATAGAAATTAATTTAATGTTTTAATGCCTTAAAAACATTAAACAATTCCCAAATGGAGCGCACTTTTTGAGAGGAAGAGGGCAGCCACTAAATAAATTAAATTTAATGCATTTAATTCCTTTCTTTTATTCCATCTTTGACTTGTTGACTTATTCCTCCAAGCTTTGGCGCACTTTTTGAGAGAATAGATTAATTAAAATAATCAATTTAAGGCTTTTATTCTCTCACCAAGGGCGCACTTTTTGCATTACATGTAATTCTATTTTTAAGAATTTTTTTCATAATGGGATTCTTTACCTTGCAAGGCGGGCACCAAAATCCCATGATCCACTTAAGTGATTTGACTTTGACAATGGGATTATTTACCCTCAGGAAGGCACTAAAATCCCATGATTTCACTTAAGTCACTTTCCTTTATTATATCATGGGAATTTTTACCTGAAAGCGATAATAAATTCCCACCTACTGAAAAAGCCTCTATTTTCCCACTTTGCGGCTTAAGTGATTTTTATAACACGGGAAAAAGTACTTTAGGCGGTATAAAATTCCCACCACACTGCGGCTTATATTTTTCCCATTGCAGCTTAAATCCTTTGTTTTCCAAAAATGCGCCCATCCCATGAAACTTTTTTTCTGCACGACTTCGCTTTTTCCAGTGATCCGCACCTTCGATTTATTCAGTGACTTCCTCGGGTATAATGTGCGTATATGTTTTCCAGTGTGCTCCAGGCCAAAAATCAGGCTTACCGTGCAAAGGAATTGTTCGAGAGAAATTTCACATTAAAAGCGTAAAGCAGGACACCACAAAAACACGAAAAATTGCCAAAAGTTACAAATAAAGCCCAAAACTTATTCCAAGTTAAAACCCTTTCAGCACATAGGAATAATAACATATTCGCTCATAATAGAGTTAAAAACGAGTGCAAATAGCCTCATACGGGGCTCAAAATAATTAAATACAAATTTCCAGCAGACAAATCCCAGACATGACAGAATATAACTTTGGGCATCTAGGTATTTGGCGAAAAAGGCTAATATGGCTCTTTGGGAATATCTTGGACTTGTCTACAAGAACTTTCGGTGCAATAAAAACAAAAACGACCCATTATTTTAAAAGTACGAAAATTTTTTCGGATAGGGTAGTCATGATTTCAAGATGAAATCAGGTGACAAAATCTATGACCTCGACAACATTTTTCGTTTTTATTTATTTCTTTTTGCGTTGGTTTTCGGTTTTCTCCGTAGTTTGTCTGTTAAATTCCCCTTGATCTATTCTTTGTTTTGTATGGCCTGTTTATTTGTCTAGAACATCTTGGAAGTCATCCATGGCCTCAGCAATGGAAGGAATTAATCACGAGTGCTAACTTCTAACCAAAAAGAATTTAAGCAAAATAAGTTTCTCTGGGCAAGTCGCACTTTTTGGGATTATAGATCTTCTGTTATTTGGTGGGAATTTTGGCAATGGCGATTAAGCGGTGTTTTTTTTCCCCTACCTAAGCGGTTACTTTTTCCCATCAAGTCAAATCACTTAAGCTGCCAATGGGAATTTTAGAGGTGGCGCACGCACATTGGGAATTTCGATGCCACTAGCGAGTTGTTTTTTCCCATTATGAAAGAAAAATCACTTACAAAGTTCAATAGAAGCTTTTTGGAGTTGCCTTGAGGTTGATTTTTGGAAAAAGAAGTTTATTCACACCAATGTTAAAGTCGCATTTTTAAGGAGGCTATTTTCATGCAAGTTGCACTTTTTGGAAAGAAGGATTTAAATTGTCAGGTGGAAATTTAAAAATTTGAAAGAGTGGGATTTTTATTGCCTTTAATAGGGTGAAAATTCTCATTATGAAAGTCAAATCACTTAAGTGAAAGATGGGATTTTTGGAGCTGCCTTGCAGGGTGAAAATTCCCATTGCTTTGACTTCCTATTTTTAGCAATTCCTCTTGCCAAAAAGTGCGACCCACCTTGGCATTAATACATGCATTAAATGATATTTATTAATATTATTTCTAGTCAATTTTGGTGCCATAAATAGAAGGAAAGTCAAGGCAAGTGGATGAGCTAAAGAGAAGTCAAGGATGCATGCTAAAAATAAATAAAATAAATTCATAAAAAAACACAAG
This sequence comes from Taxus wallichiana var. yunnanensis, assembly GCA_018340775.1. Taxonomy (NCBI): domain Eukaryota; kingdom Viridiplantae; phylum Streptophyta; class Pinopsida; order Cupressales; family Taxaceae; genus Taxus; species Taxus wallichiana. The sequence goes on along the minus strand of CM031241.1, from coordinate 378,210,094 downwards.
AAACATGCAAACTTGGGCGCCCAAATTGAGTGAAGGAGCATGGCTTTTAATTAATTAATTGTCAAAAATAGGGAAGGGCAATTATTAAAAATAGCATGCAGATAGCTATATAAGCATGGGACGCCATAAAGAGAGAAGTAATTAATTCTTTTTGATAGAGCTTGCAGCCCGGAAGGATTTTGATGCCAAGGGAAGGAAGATTTTGCATTAAAAAATATTTTTCCACTGTCGGGAAGCTTCAGTTTTGGCACCTAGGGTTGGAGAAGCTTTATTTTTATTATTCCAAGTATCTGCATGTTGGTATAAGTGCCTAGGTGAATTAAATAATATTTTTGCTTGCTTTGCATGCAAGCAAAGTCTCAAATTTTAGGGCAGCAGGCTTTATATGCAAATTTTGGTGATAAAAATTAAGTATTCATGTCATGGACTCCATATTTGTTCTGAATCAATTGTAGGTATTCATCACAGGTGCTCATATTGGTGAAAAGAAGTCCAAATCAATGTCAAATACATTGAATATATCTTCGAGTCAGAAGAAATTGCGGATCTGCACAAATTGATCCAATTACAAAGGATTCGGCAAGAATTAAACAAATGCTCGAGACAAAGATTATTCCGGGAATGATGGAGCATGATAAAAGAGAAGGTCGATAAAATCATGCATTGCTTCCCAAATTTGCTGAAATCAATGATACGAGACATGGGCCATAGGCCTGAACCTATCACCTATTTTAATTGGCGAGATCCAAAGCCATGATTTGGAAGGACATCTCTTATGCGGGCAATTAAAAGTAATGAGGATTATTCAAGCCTCAGCGTTTCCAATCACAACTCAATTGCGAATTTGTTATGGAGTGTGCAAGAGTCGTATCATCCTCTTTTAGAACAATCCGAGATCTTCAAGGAAAGACAATAATCAAGTTGGATGCACAATTCATTAATTATTGCATGAAGATTCGAAATGCGACCGGTGGTGATTGCGATCAGCATGCGGGATGTTGGCAATCAATGGAAAAATGTTGAATTACATGTTCGACAAGTATATTCAATATCAAAAAAAAAAAAAGCGTAAGGTGTTACTGACAAGCGAGATCTTCTTTCTTCTCTCCTTTCTTCTCTTATTTCTTATATTACCAAATGAAATTGTGAGATTAAAGTTATTGGTTTAAAAGCCATTACTTTAAGTTATTTAAAAAGGTTCTTTAAGACAAGTGGCAAATGTGCACAACTTTGACTTAACCTCCAAATGCATGTCACTTAGAGAGGAACTCTATGAGAAAGATTGTCAATTGTTTCCTTTACAACTTCCACATGTTCTAGTTCAGTTATAGTTTCCTATTTGTAATTTCCCCTACATAAACTATAAATGGAGGAAGAACCTACGGGTTGAGGGATGATCGAGTATTTGTAATCAACATTCTTGTGTTCCAAACTTTGAGTGAAACCCTTGATATCTTTCCTAAAGCTAAGGAATTGAAAGGAGGTAGATTTCCGGATAACTTTGTGTCAACGGTGCATTTGTTTCTTACTTTTGTGTAGATCTTTGCATAAAATCTTGTGTTATCTCAAATCTAGATTTAAAGCTTTCCTTTTCTTTAAATTTTGTATTGTGAGACACCATTGTTTTTGTTTCATCTATGTGCATAAGACCAACTCTGCGAACTATTTGATGGATTGCACATCTTCTCTTCTTTCTTCCGAATCAATTATTTTCCTCTTCGCAAATATTTCTTTACACTACTTGCTTGCAAAATTGTCTAGCTTATGGTGCATGACCTTTACTGGTTAAAGTAAAACCCACAAGATAAATATTAGGAAACATAATTAACGAGAAATCTTACACGTGGAGTTTCATTGGTAAATGAGGGAGATTTATCTCATATTTGCCTAGGTTTTCAAGCGTGCGTAAAATCTAGTCAAACAATTAAATTGTTATAATTAATTTCAAATTTGAAAAAGATTAATTTCTTAATTGGTTCTTCCATTTAATCCACCACCTTGGCTCACTCAACCCCATAGGGTTGTATTGAAGCTAACATTGGATTATTTGAAGTCGAACTAGGAGGGTGTAGTCATTCTAGAGTCGATTCAATAAATTAAATTGCATATTTGGATAATATCCCAAAAAGGGTACATTACGCTTTTTCACAGGTGGGACAACCATTGTACCATCCTTTCACCTGTTGCACGCAACATTTCCAACCCCCTTCTCACTTTGTTGACATCCGTAGAAGAGTTTCCAGCCACTATCACTCTGAGTTTGGAGAAGGAAATGCAAGGTTACAACTGTGTTTGGGACAGTGTGATTGAGTTTTCAGACATCCATAACTTGAGGGGAGATTATGAGATGGTTGCAAGCAATGAGAGAGAGTTGGCCATCATGTCTATAAGGCATGAAGAAGTGATAATGGGAACCCTTGTTTTCCTTAATAAGTTTGTTCCATGTGCAGGTAAGTATAAAAAAAGGAAGAGCAGCTGAGTTTGTTTCCCACCCAAGCAAATGGTGGAGCATATGGGATTGCAGCTGAAGATGGAGAGTTTTCAATCCTTGTATGGCTACCTACCACTTCTACATCAATCACATTATTGAATCTTGCATGGGTTTGTCATATTTATATCATTTCTATATTGTTGGTCATAATATTTTCAGTCATGAACAGTTGTACACTTGTGCAATTTAAGAGGGTTTCCTTGCATGGTAATGTTAGTGGAGGGGCTCCACTATTGAAGACAATCCTCCCACCATCCTAGTGCTGATTTGGATGGAATTCCAAGTGACTTGTGGTTGTTATGACTTGTTTCAGCTTACATGCAAGTTGTGTTGTGCCATGCTTTGGAGGGATCAGCCCATGGTAACATTATGGGACCCATTGGAGCTCAAGGCTATAGTCATGAAGCAAGTGTATGAGATCCTTCATCACAAGAGAAGAGAAAATGGGTACCTCGGGAACACGTAGTGAGCACTTGGGGCAGCCTTTGGCCTTAAGGGGGTATATGAAAGATGTTCTCATGCTTTGGGTAGAAGGATTCATTGGGGGCATATAGATGTGGGTGATGGATGGAGTAGACACCATGATAATTGTTGGCGGAGGTTGTTCCACTTGACAACTATGGGATTTAGATGTTTTGGTTATCATAGTATGATGGTACTTGGGCATATGAGCTTGTTTTGGCAAGAGCTCTTTCATTTGACTGAGTACAGGATCTAGATTATTGGAGCATCCAAGCTTGCAATTGCTTGAGGAAAGCAATTTTGGGAGGGAAGGACTGTAATGTCCCCTTTTCAATGCTAGTTCTCTTTGAAGACCTTGAGCCCCTCCACTTCCTATGACATCTGCTTGAAGAAGGAAAGAGCAAGGGAAGCTAATGTCATGATTTTTAAGTCCTTTTGTCACCTTTGCACTCTTTTACGTAATTTTCTAAAGTATAGTCGTCGGCTAAGAAAAGGAGAAAATCAATTGAAAAATAGACGAAAAAATAATCTATTATGTCCCCAAAGAGGTTGGTCTTCTTTAGAAGGTTCTAATTGGTTTTGGTGCCACCCTAGCTATTCAAAGCTCGCTTGACTTGGAGGAGGTTATGCTTCCGTTTGGAATTTATTCTCTTTGAGTTGTGAGCATGTATGTTTTTTTCTTTCATCCCTTGAGGACAAAACCCTCTTGAAAGACCCATAAGAACGAAACCTCTCAATCTTGGGCTGGTTTGAGGACAAAAACTCTCAAGCTTGCGAAAGGGTGATCACATAAAGAGTTTTTATTCAATTTTGAAGGCATTCGCAGCCCTTCCCTGAGGGTGGCGTGTAATGTCCCTTTCAGGGCTCGAATTGAACAAATTTGGAAAAACCCTAAAGGAACATTGTTGACAATGATGCCAACCACGTGTAGAAAACCTCATTTTTATGACAGAAAACTAATTTTATGCAAAAATTAGGGCAGTGACCTGTTTTAGGTCCGCAAAACCCTAAGCGACCTAGATAGAATTCATAATTTAGCCTTTCCAGGACAAATCTTCAAAAATACATCAACAACATGAAACACTTGATGAATTCATGCAAAATAAATGCTTCAACAATAAATTACAGACTACTAGAATTAATTATTGCTCAAAAACAATTGAAACTTCAAAATTCCATATCTTCATAAATACTTGGAGATAAAATGCAAATGATAGCTCAAATTGACCACAAAAATATCAGCTATCCAATAAAATTAGAATCAAATTTCCAACCACGAAAACCCATTGAAAAGTGATCCCAAAATCTCCAAATGGGTAGATCAAGTTGGAAATGAATGTGGCAGCCCCAAAAAAGCGTGCCCTAGCTAGAATGTGTGCCCTAGCACTGATAAAAACCCTTGTCGTTCTAAAATTCTGAATTTTGAACCTCCAATGTGACTCTCGAATGAAGTCACCAATGCAACAAATGAGGGTTTTCATCCCCAAGTGTTGTGACTATCGGGGCTTTCGTCCCCAACAGGATCCAATGAGGGTTTCGTCCTCAAAGGGTGAAAATGAGAGCTCAATGCTCCAATTTCCAAAAGAGAAGTATATAATTCACAAGATGATCATTACAATGAGCCCCAACATTTGCTTTTATAGCCTTTTCTTTCCTTTCTTTGTGGAGCGCTCCATGTAGGCCTCTTTATTTCTTTTTTAACATTTGTTTTTCCCTCTTAAAGAGACAACCTCTCCCTTTTAGCCGACTGAAAATAATGAAAATAGGCTAAGGGTCTTTTTCTACTTTAGTATTTAAAAATACCTTTTATTTTAATAATAATATTATTAAGTTGTCCCAAAATGAAGAATTGGCTGGGCCCAACTTAAAATATTATTAATTATTTTTAATTTAGAAAAGGGGACATTTCACAACCCCTCTCCTTGGGTAGTGACTTGCTTGGAGGTGGAGTTGGCTAACATCTCGGGCACATTTCTTCATTTGGAGTTGATATTCATATTCCTCATAATTTTAGAGGCTGATTGCACACTTTCATGAGATTTTGGGGTTTTGAACCTCCATTTCCAGCCATTGTTGTGAGCTGTAATTTTGTTGTCATAAATTTAATTGCAGCTGTGAAGAATTTCCAAATTTGCATATACTTTGGAATGTTTTTGCTTGGTGTTTGTTCCATTTGTTGAGTATAATATTTTGGAGAATTTATACATCCATTTTCAGCTTGTTTGGAGGGTGTTTGATGGCCTAAAAGTGCAAATATAGTTCGCTGCTAGGGTTTATATTATTTTTTGGTTGGCTGTTGTAAAAACAGTTTACTCTCGATTGGGATTTTCTGTTATTTCCTTGTTTTTTCAGTTTCAGCCCTAAAATGGACATTACATACAGTCGTCTTTCCCAGAACCGTCATCACACAAAAATCTAATTGTATGCATCAATCAGACCAACATCATGAATAGTTGTTCAAGTAGATCAACAAGTAATTTAGTTTGTCCATCGTCAGCTTCATTGAAGCCAAGTTGACTTGGCCAATAGATCCTTGGGAGACGGACATGGACCAATCTCTAACTCTGAATTAACAGCATAAACTCTTGGCCTCAACTTCAAGAACCTCCACCAACAATATGTCGGTGCTTTTATGAGACATTAAAAAGAACCTAATTACGGTCTTCCCAATGTCATTGCCATTGTCATAGGCGTGTGGCCAGCCCATAAGGGCCATGTAGATGAAGATGAAGAAGATAAGGCCACATGAATGCCTTTTGACCCATTCTTCACCATTCAAAATAATGAATGATGTAATGTCCCCTTAGGGCACAAATAAGAGAAATCTGGATTTCCTAGGAAACCCTTAGGGCATAACTAATACAATTCTGGAAGTCCACACAAATCTTTATCCAAAATATAACAACCTGATTTACATTCAGAAATCCTTATCATAAAATACAACAATCTGAAATTATATTTTATCTCATCAAATATTCACACACAAACATACCCAAAAGGTTCAAAACACTTAGAAACATTAAGGAGGTGAATAATAATTTTTCTGATCAAATTATGAATTTATTTTTATTAATTCAGCAACTGAAATTGAAAGATAAATACAGCTGACCGTTTGGTACAAAATCTGATCAATAAAATGTTGGACATGATACCCTAGGGCAGAATTAGGGTTTGAGCAAACCCTAACACCACAAAAACTTCAAAAATTGTCAAGAAATGCTACCAAAGTCGTTCGCCCCACCTCCAAAGGAAGTTGCCCAACTTGGAAAGTGCTCAAAACCACCCAAATAAATCACAGAAATTAGTGGTTGATCCACAAACACTGAAATTTTGATCTGCAATTGAAAACCTAGATGAAGAACTTATCTTTTCCTCTAAAAATCTTGTATGAGCTCAAGTGTGATCTCCGTATGCAACCACCAAGGAGATATCAAGGGTTTTATCCCCAAAATTTGATCACAACGAGGTTTTCATCCTCGATTGATGAATACTAAGAGGGTTTCACGTCCTCAATAGTTGAAAGTAGAAGCACATGTGCTCAACTTCATAAAATCAAGATGATAGATAGCTGAACCCCTCTATATTCTTTTATGTTCTTCCTTTTAATTTCTAATTAAGTGTTGGCCCACTTAAATTAGAAAAGTACTCTTATTTTAAAATTAAAACATAAGTGGCTGACATAAAGTTACTTTTGGCTCACTTAGTTTTAATCTTACCATGTTCCCCTTTCCTTCATCCCATTAGCCTATGGGAAACAATAAAATAGGCTAAGGGTCTTCTTTCTGCTTTAATTTCAAAAAGGGTCCCTCTCGAAATTGCTTGCCCTCAAGCAATTGCAATCCCTATATGCTAGAGTATCATCGCGCCACTATAGCATGGATCTCACTACTCAAATGGGATAACTCCTACCAAAGAACATGGTGTGATATATCCCAAATGGATGAGTGCCATCCAACCTCAAGATGATCCCCCAGAATTTGTAAATGCCTAAAAACATCCACAAAATCCCGCAAAGTTGAAAGTTGCCATATGCTCACATCATTGGGTTGTTGTTGTCCCACTTGGCTTCTTTTATGCAAAGAAGGTTTTGAGATATCAAACCCTTGGGCTCCAATGGTTCCTTTCATGACTTGGTGAGTTGTTCCTCCCAATATTTGATAAAAATCAGACTGTAGATGGGCTGGAAATGAGTTGCAACAACCACCAATCACTTGTATTTTCATCCAACTAGGTACCCATGTGGCTGCCATGAAGATCTCCTTCAGCTGAACCCTTCTTCCAACTTCATTCATCAAAAAAATCTCTCATTTTGTGCAAGCTTACAATTGTCCTCAACTGATAACAACAGTCCCATTCCTGTTATTTTCATGACCAGCAACATAAAAAAATACAGCAAGCACCAAAGTGGAATTCTTTTGCAAAAATCAACAATTTGGGCAATGTAGGGGCTGGAAACAGCCATACAAGTACTGAAAATACCATACTAGCCATCACCAATTGGATAGAACTCCTCATGTTTGAAGGAACTTGTAAACTCCTTTGTATGCGAGCAAAGGGAGTAATCAAGTGGCTGGTGAAGGTGATGGCAACAATACCAAGAATCAACCTCATTGTTGTCCCAAATGTATCAAGCAACTCCTTTACCTTTGTTGCCGTATCAACTTCTTCCCGTGTGCTTCTTGGGCTTGTAAAAACATTTCTTTCACCCCTTCATCTTCAGCTGCAATCTCATATTCTTCATCATTTACTTGGGCTGATAACTCAACTACTCCTCCTTGTCTTCTTCATTCCTCATACTCTCTACCCATTCTACTAAGGGGAGTTGTGATGCACATATTCCTCTATCATGGTTGGCCATACATTCTCGAAGCTTTATGCTATTGTTCTCCACATGCTGCTTTCTAGAGAGTTGGAGCAGAGACCTCAGAGCTAGGGGCAGGTGGGGTTTGGGCCCGCTTACTAGACCATTGACCATATCTTCACTCTCCGGGCCATCATTGAGGAGGCATGTCTTCGCTCATCAAAAGTCTATTGTTGTTTTGTAGACTTTCGGAAAGCTTTTGATTCTGTTCCTCGTGAGGCTCTTTTCCAGAGGCTCAAAGACATTGGCATTTCCAAGATCCTTTTGACTGCCATCATGTGTTTATATGAGACTGTTCTTGGTCATCTCTATATTGTTCATGGGATATCAGATTTCATTAGGAGTACCGTTGGGGTTAAACAAGGCTGCCCCCTATCCCCCACTTTGTTTGGGATCTACATTGATGAGCGAGGAGACCTTTCTTCGTGAGCATATCCAAGACGGTGATGGGTGCCTCCTCCACCAAGTTCTGATATCTATCCTTTTGTTTGTTGATGACATGGTCCTTCTAGCCTCATCTCCTGAGGGACTACAAAGACAGTTGGATGCCTTAGGGTTGTTTTGTGATCTCGACAGTTGACGGTCAACCTGGGTAAAACCAAGGTTATGGTCTTCAACGGGTTGAAGACCTCACACCTCCATTTCTTCTTCGGGGGAGGAGATTGAGATTACCAGTACCTACACTTACTTGGGTGTGCAGTTCTTTGGTCCGCGTTTCATCTAAGCAAGCCCTCCAGCCATGTGTCAATAAGGGTTACGGTTCCTTAGCTCTCCTCGAGCGACAATGCTTCCGACACCATTTTCAGGACATCTCCTCCAAGATGTCCCTCATGGATTCCCTTATCAGACCCATTGTTCTTTATGGCTCTGTGGTGTGGGGGCCCTCTTTGCTCGAGTCAGATTGGGCTTCAACCGAGAGAGTCCAGACACTTCTCCTTCATCGCTTCATCAGGTGCAAGCAGTCTGTTCCCCTTCACATCATTCTTGCGGAGTTTGGGGCCCATCCTTTCAAGTGGAGACCATTTTTGATTTGGTTTCCTTCTTGCACCGTATCCAGAGCTTTGTTGACTCGATGGAGGGGAGAGACAGTACCCGTATTTGGCATATTGTTCCTTGAAACCATTGCCTTTTTTATTCTCGGGCCGTGCTTATTGTTGTGTATTTGGGGTTTCTGCTCTCTTAGAGTCAGTGGGTATTAGGATGGATCGTCTTCCTCCTTTTTGATACTCCTTGGGCACTTCGGCTCATCTTCTACCTTCCAGACGGGGAGTTGAACAGGGATCATTAAAGAGGATATTACGAGCACTTCTTGGAGTTGTGTGACGGACTTATTATCCATCCTCAGTATACCCTTTGTTATTTGATGCACGGTCTTTGCATCCCCCTTGGTTGATTTAGAGTGGGTTCTCATAGGCTTCGGAATGAGACGGACCACCAAATTCATCGCTCAAAGCAGCACTTGCCGGCTAAGCGGTTTTCGGGAGGTCGAAATGGAAGCACACTTCATCTTCCGTTGTCCCATCTACTACAAGATTAGGGGGAGGTTCCATTGTCTTTTCAAAGGGACCCATGCACTTACTAACTTTTTCAAATATGTCGATCAAAAGTGCCTAGCTTTATACATGCGGTAGAATCTTATGCTTGGGATCACAATATTGAATGATTAACAAAGTAAACTCTCCACTGAGAGGATCATTTCCTTATTTCCGGTTCTACCCTTGGAAAGAGGCTATAATGTCCCCAAATAGACACTTTATGCTTCCAAACGAAACAGCCACAAATCTGATTTCAAATCAGCACTTTATATAATATATATGTGATAACTTAATGCAGATCTGAATTAATTAGGGAAAATGCGACTTGCCTTGGTGATGGAACACACAACTGAAGTAAAATTGCTAGAATCTCATGCAAAACATATCAGAAATTTTATTTATGCAATAACATCATAAAAATACTAGATTTTGTACCAATAGAAGGGCTGGAATTTTATTTATAAATCTGCAGATGAACAGCTCACAAACATGACTGAAATAGAGTTTCCTCAGCCCAAAAATTATGCAAAAAGCTGATCTTGGCTTCTAAAATCTGATTATGGAACAGCAAATCAGATCTGGTCCAAATGCACCCTAGATTATTCAGAAATGCCCACAAGATAGGTCGCTCCACTGTAGAAAAGTTAGAAATGAAGGGTAGAACTCGACAACACTCTTTTACCTTCAAACCCTAGTTGAAATCAGCACAAATCTGCAATTCTAAACTTCAATACTGCTGGAATTAAAACACAAGGGAAGAAGAGTTTTCGTTCTTCTTCCAAGGCTAAAGAGGATTTTCGTCCTCTAAAGCAAAAACAACAAAGGGTTTTCGTCGAAGTGGAAAGAATGCAAGCTTACACCAATATTCAAAAATTTGATATGTTAAAAGATTATCTCTCCTATGCATGGCGACTTGCTTTTATAACTTTTCTTGGCCTCTTTGCCACAAAAGGGTCAATCAGCTTTCTTTCCTCATTTAATATTTTCCCCTTGCTTATTTTCATCTCCACATGGGTCACATTTTTTCATCTAGGGAATATAAAAAACATAAAATAACTTTTCTTTTCTTTGTTTTATTTTGTCACTAATAAATTAATTTAAGTGCTTATAATAAAGTTTTATTATGCACTTTAAAATTAATTAATTAGGACTTAGTTTCCTTTTTCTTATTTCCTTAGCCATCGGGAAACAAAATTAGGCTAATCGTCTTCGACTTACTGCTTTCAAGAAGGGGATATTATAGAGTCACTAAGCGCCAAATTGATACAAGTTGTAATATCCCTTCTCGGTTGAAGACCCTTAGCCCAATTTTGTTTCACGATAGCTACTCAGGAAGAATAAAAGGAAACTTAGTCGAATAAATTAATCATAAAATGTATCTTAAAATATTATTATAAGCACTTTATTAATTTATTAATGACAAAGTTAAAAAAAAAAAAAAAAAGATAAAGTGATAAAATGAAATTAGAAAAAAAGAAAGTCACTTTATATTTTTATTTCTCCCTAGGAGAAAATGCGACCCATGTTGAGGATGAGACAAAGCCAAAAAAGAATTAAATGCGGAAAAAGGAGGTGATTGGTGTTGTGGGTGGCTACTAAGCCAAGATTGCTTATAAAAGCAAGTCGACTTGGCTTTGAAAGGCATCTCTTTATTTTTATACAAATTCTGAAATTGGTCTGAACATTGTAAACTTCGCAAGTCACTTCAAAGGACAAAAACCCATTGAAGTCATCTCTAGAGGACGAAAACCCTCTTGAGGTCTAGAAGGAGAATGAAAACTCTTCTTCTATTTGAGAGGATTCTCCATTCAGGGGTTTCCATAGAAGGTCAAGGATTTATCTGTGTTTTCCATTGTTTTTCCAGCAGTGTGAGGGTTGTACTTTGCAGATCTACCAAGGGTTTGTGGAAGAATAAAGGTTGTTGATTCTTCTTCATTCCCAACTCATTCAGGGTGGAGCAACTCATCTAGGAAGCTGATTTGTGGGTTTTAGATCTGTTTTGGAGCTGATTTATATTGTTGTTCATAATTCTGATTTTTAGAAATCAAATCAGCCAATCTGTGAGATTTTTGGCCCAAAGAATTGATGTTTCCAGTTGTATGTCTGAAGGAGCATTCTGTAGATTTTTATAAAATAATTCAGCCTTCATTTGGGGTCAAATCTGGTACTTTTCTTGAGTATTTGTCTTTATAAAAATAGCTGATCTATTTTGATGATAAAAAGAGTTATTTTGGTTCAGTTTGGAATGATTTGCATACCCTAGGTAAGTCACATTTTCCCATAGAAGTTCAGATCTACACTTAATTATTTTTGTATAATTTCTATTACTTGCAATTTTATTTGGGATTTGCAAGTAAAATTACACGAGTACAACGTTACAATCCAGATTAGTATGGTTCGGGGTTCATAAATAACCCCTAATACTGCTTGATCACTATTGTACTAGTTCCAATTGGAGGGTAAACTAGATCCACTTTGTGTCCTTGAGACATACTATTTTCGACAAACAATAGCACAAGCGGAGGTCTCATCATCTCACCTCCTCTTCCTCTTCTTCGTATCAACACACTATTCTAAGTTTCTTTTGGTCGGCCTCAGATGTTAAGGGAGATGGGTTTATCATTCTTCGATAGACATTCCCCGTTGCTTCACCTGGGTCTTCTTCCTTCTCTTCTTCTTCCCTTCTCATGTTTTGTACTTCTTTGGAAACCTTTTGGTTTTCCGCTTTCGCTTTTGGTCTTTGACCTCTTCTCTTGCTTTGTACTTCTTTTGGAAACCTTTTGGTTTCCCACTTTGTATGGACACATTTGTACTTTGCAGTCCCTTTGACCTACTTTTGTGGTCATTTGTTGGACATTAATATAATTATCTTATCTATCTATCCACTGCTGTCCCCTTGAAGGTATCCTTTTTTGTCAAAAATTTCACTTGTTATGCTATCATCTTGTTTCACCTTTTTGCCTTGCTTCTCATATATGTGAATATGTTGGACTGAATCACACTTATGCCTTTTCTTCTCTTTCTTCTCCATTCCTGGACCTGCACATAGAGCAAACACATTAAAGGAAACAAGAGCTCTCAACATCACTTCTTCATGTCTCATAGACATGTTAACTAGCTCTCTTCCATTGCTTGCATTCTCCTCATAATTCCCACTCATATGATGGACTCTCAAGGGTCCATTCATGCTGCCCCAAGCACGGCTGTAGCCTTGCATTTCCTTCCTCAAAATCAAAATGATAGTGGCTGGGATCCATCTTATGACAGTTGCAAATGTTTCAACATTGATAGTAGGCTAGAGATCCTTAGCATAATCTATCATGAAAGGAAGCCTTCAATCTCTATGAATGATAGGAGTAGTCTTTTGAAAAAGGCGTCAACATGTAACTTTTATATCCAACAACTTCATACCTACAGAAGCTCTTTTCTGAATCTTTGATCTCCATGCTTGTAATTTTTATGGAGTTCCTCCTTTGTAATGTAATCAACACAACTCCCTTTACTGAAGCATCACATTCTTCAGCAAATGCTTGTGAGAAATCTGAAATGGAAAACACAAAACATGATATGACTACCTTTTTAAGCTGATCAAAAGCTTCTTGTATTCTATTCCTTCGTGCAAAGGCTCCTTTCCTTGTCATGTTGGTTAAGGGAGCTGCTATATGTGAGGATCTCTTTACCAATCTTTTCTGAGCTGCTGTCCTACCAATCACATGAAGTGTGACAGCTTTTCCAATGTGCCTTTGATAGCATGAAAGACTCATGAAAGTGGTTGCTGTACTGTCAAACGACTTTGAAAGTTCTGCAAGTAGCCCTTGGTTCCAGGCACTATCTTCAACAACCTCTTCTTTTGACGATGGAAAAATTAAGTCCCCTTGAAGCATGATTTTGAAATCATGTGCCCCCAATGGACGGAATACAAATGTTGACTGTTGTTGCTGCTGAACAGCCCCTATTTTAACTCTTTTATTGTTGTACTTGCTTATGTTGCTGGCCTTAGACTGAGGTACTGACCAGCCTACATCATTGGGCAGCAAGTTGGCACTTATCCCATGAGTGTTAACTCCACCTTGAGGCAGCTCACCTACGCATTTCCTCTTCCACTTGTAGTGCCAAAAGAGAACTTGCTCCAGTCCTAACATAGGCAGGATTCTAACAAGTCCATCACCTAAACTTGACTTACTTGCATCCTTTCTAGCTGTAGAATTTGCCCTTGTTTCAGCTGTCAAAATTTCCTTATTCTCTTTATCTTTAGACACACTATCAACTCCTTCCATGTCTGAAATATGTACATCTGCAAGTTCAATTGAATCAACATTATGTCTACCTTTTTGCTCCACTAATCCCGTCTCAAAAGAAGTTAGTTGATTCCCCCAAGTTGGTACAAACTTCTTGATCAAATAACTGAATATCAGCAATACTGATTTTGAAATCAGAAACTCTACCCTTAATGGGTCTTTGAACAGCACTGGGATCCCACACTATTATGCTCAAACAATTTTGTTTTGAGCGAAAGGATCTATGTGCTCTTTCCTACAAGTTGTCCCTTTCACTCTTTCACCCTTTTTAGCATGTTGTCCAAGATAGCAAAAATATTGCAGCGACATAGGAGGGATCAATAGATCTGAAATATGATCAACATTATCATACCTTAGGCTGCCAACCAGGAGCTCACCCTCCTTTGCTGAATTGGGAGTTGTGGAGATACCTCCAACCCTTCTATCCATGTGACTCCCAATATTTTCTTCAAACACGTCCCTCCACAATGTTGTTATGAAAATCAGTCAATGGCTCATCCTTTGGAAGTTCGAAGGATGGTATATGTTCCTCCATCTTAAGCTCTTTGCATTCACCCAGTAAAACCCTTGTTGTTTTGATCTTCCCACTATTTTGCTGCCACATGCAATCATTAGAAGTCAACGAGGCATCATCCATTGTCAAAGAATGCTTACCTTGAAGTTGTATGTTGGACGCCTCTTGTTGTTATCACCAAAAATCAGCACCCTCCAATTTGTCATGTCTGTCTATTTCGTGTGAATGAGCAACCGGTGTGAATGGGTAACATTGGACCGTCTCTCAAATTGTAGGACTTGCTACTTGAGATGGATCTCCGTGAGAAGACCAGTTCCTCTACTTAATCCTAATGCTAAACTACTCCTAAGGAAGGAAATGCAACTAACTAATCCTAAACTAACCATGCCAACAGACCAAGAGAGAGAGAGGGTTAGAAAGATGGATGAAAAGGAAATCCTACACTAACATAGGTGATAGTTCACCAAGAAAAGGGGGTGGAAATCTTCATTCACCATTTGCACTCCATGAAACACAATAACTTGAACCTACAAATAAGAAATACATTCATGTAAAAACAACGAGACAAGAATGGGAAGGCAGGAAATACAACAAAACAAATGCCAAGGTTGAAAGAACACCACAAAACACAAATTTTATTGCTCTTAGAATATGCACAATCCATTACATTGATGAAATAGAGGCACAAATACACTTGCTGCTTCAGCCCATGAGAAGGTTTGCAGCTCATTGGTGTTGAGAAACAAATTTAACAGAGTTTTCCCACATCCCAGAATATCCCCTTTTTTCTCAAAGCGAGAAGTTTACAATATATAGAATTGAGAAGAGAGAGAAAAATAGAATCCCAAAATTCCCTCTTTACCCACCAACAACATGCATTCATGACCTAAAAAGAGGTGTGATAGCTTATGCAAAACTCATTTCCTCATGTCCTTTGTTTGGAGAAGAAAAGAAGACCATACTTCATTAAATTTGATCTTAGCTGAACTGTGCATTGAATACTAGAAGTGTTTTTTCCCTTTTTCATCCACCCACTCTCACCTAATCCTGATTTTTATGATTCCATGATGTAGAGGGTGAAGAGATGTTTCCATTGATATATAATTTATCCAATTTTGAGCACTTGGTGAAGAGATATGGCCATGCGGATTTTTGGGTGTCGTGGGGAACACGGGTTCTTGATATTCTTCCACAACCCACAATACACCTGCTTCATTTTCCCTCCTTTTCCTTTGTTAATTGGTTATTGCGGATGATTCGGGCACTTTGGGTACATTGGGAACACGGGGGTGGGGTCGCGTGTGCCGTAAATCATCGGGGTCCGCATCATCCACAATTCCGCGCCTAATTGTCTCTGCCCCACTTCCTTTGTTCATCGTGCTCCTTGGGTTTTTTGTCGCCTTTATGCCTTGCAAGGGGAACATTGTTCCCATGCAACCCTATTCCGCCCGCAATCCATTCTGCTTGCCGCCCTTCGTCCTGACGGCGAATGCGCCTCCACTGGGAACTCACATCCCCACGCTCTGAAACTGCTCCCTTTGGGCCTTACAAGCCCACTGATCCAGATTTGTCCGCACTTAACTCCCGACGCCCATACTTAACTCCCGACACGGCAATTTCGGTCCCACGAGGCACCTAAGCCTGCTGACTGGGAACAAGTACCGTCCGGGCCCCATCTATCTAATTTCTCCGCATTCCATTGCATCTTCCCCAACTCGAAACAAATCGGCATTTGGACCTTGAAACCAGGTGACCCGTGAAACTTGCTCCATCTAGGCCCCATCCGCACTACAAAGGAATAGAAGGAACAAGTGTCTTAGAGGCTCCAGTTCCCCGCATCCCCAGAAAGAGCTGAAATGCAACCGCCCAAGTCCAATTTTTTCAACTTGTCCATTTTTGCGAGGGGTAAAAATGGATAACACTTGTTCTTGTTTTTCGATTTGTTCCTTGACCTCTTTGAGGTGTTAATGTATCCAAGATTACTTTTGCTAGTTCTTTTTCTTCTTTCGGGAGCAACTCTTTTGGTTTTTGCTTTTGGCATATTCTTGTGGTCAGAGGTTTAACCTAGCATCTTCCTCCATGCCTTGGGACCCATTGCCCTTAGTTCCTTCTTATATTTTTGCATAGCTTCGCAACATCTCTTCCATGGCTTCTTGCGTTATCTTCATCTTTATGTCACTACCATGCATGGAAAAGGACTACAAACAACTCTAAACCCATAGTTGGCAACACAATCGTTTTGTCTCTTACCCTACATGTCTTTGTGCAAGCTCTGGCTCTAATACCACCGTAATGTCCCCTTAGGGCACAAATAAGAGAAATCCAGATTTCCTAGGAAACCCTTAGGTAGTGATTAATACAATTGGAAGTCCACACAATTTTTATCCAAAATATAACAAAGAACCCAATTTATATTCGAGAAACCCTTATCATAAAATACAACAATCTGAAATTATATTTTATCTCATCAAATATTCACACCCAAACAGTAAACCCTCTTAGAACATTAAGGAGATGAATAATAATTTTTCTAATCAAATTCTGAATTTATTTTTATTAATTCAGCAACTGAAATTGAAAGATAAATACAGCTGACCGTTTGGTACAAAATTTGATCAATAAAATGTTGGACATGATACCTACAAGAGAATTAGGGTCTAAGAAAACCCTAGCACCACAAAGACTTCAGAAATCAACTAGAAATGCTCCCAAAGTGGTTCACCCCACCTCCAAAGGGAATCACCTAGCTTGGAAAGTGCTCAAAACCACCCAAATAAATCACAGAAATTAGTGGCTGATCCACAAACACTAAAATTCTGATTTGCAATTGAAACCCTAGTTGAAAAACTGATTTTTTCCTCTAAAAATATTGTATGAGCTCAAGTGTGATCTCGTATGAAACCACCAAGGAGATATTGAGGGTTTTTGTCCCCAAAATTTGATCACAATGAGAGTTTTCGTCCTCAAGTGATGGATGCTAAGAGGGTTCTCGTCCTCCAATAGTTAAAAGTAGAAGCACAAGTACTGACTTAATAAAATCAAGATGATAGATAACCGATAGATGTCCACAAATGAACCCCTCCATCTTCTTTTATATTGTTCCATTTCTTTTCATTTCTAATGAAGTGTTGGCCCACTTAAATTAAAAAAGTAAACATAAGTGGCTGACATAAAGTTACTTTTTAACTCAGTTTTAATTTTGCGATGTTCCCCTTTCCTTCATCCCATTAGCTTATGGGAAACAATAAAATAGGCTAAGGGTCTTCGTTCCGCTTTAATTTCAAAAAGGGCACATTACAAATGATCACATTTCTGTTTTTCTTGTACAAATTCTCTTCAAGTTTTTGTATTTGCTTTAATAAGGCAAAGCCCGAGGTTTACACTCCTTGAAGAGTTGTATTACATGGTTTGTTGTTATTTTAGATTCTTATGTTTCTCAACATTGTCTTCTTCTCTTATGTTTCTCAGCATTCTCTTCTTCTCTTATGCTTCTTGTGTTTCTCAATGATGTCTTCTTTGCTCATGTTTTGTATTATTTTTTTATTCACTTCAATAGTAAGTTGTAAGAACCACGAGGTTTCCACCCCTCAAAGGGTCGCATGACTTGGTCTTGCCATTATTTTCTAGTATCACCCGATTATCAACTATCCATATAGCCCCTATCTCTATAGGCAAGGCCCTATAAATCTCCTCATTTACCGGTGAGGCTCATGTAAGATTTTGTCAATTATATTTCCTAGTATCTATTTGTTGGTTTTACTTTAACTATGTAGCTCATGAACCATAGCTAGACAATTTTTCAAGCAAGTAAGCAAGCAGTTGTAAGAAAGGAAATATGTGGAAAAGGAAAATAATAGGAAACGGGAAGAAAAAGGAGAGAAGATGTGCAACCCAATCAATAGTTTACAGAGTTGATCGCATGCACATAGATTAAAACAAATAGATCATTAAATACAGAATTCAAAGCAAAGGAAAGTTTCAGATCTAGATCTAGAATAACACAAAGTTTATGAATAGATCTAGAAAGAAATAAGAAACAAAATGCACCGTTGACACAAAGTTCTCCGGAAATCTGCCTCCTCTCTATTCCTCAGCTTTCAGAAAGCTATCAAGGGTTTCAGCTCAAAGTCTGGAACACAAGAATGTTGATTACAAATTCTGATCCTTTAACCTGTAGGTTCTTCCTCTATTTATAGTGTATAAAGGGCAATTACAAATAGGAAGCTTTAAATGAATTCCCGCATGCGGAAGCTATGAAAAGGGAAACAACTGGCAATCTTCCTCCTGGAATTCCTCTTTGCATGACATGCATGATTTATAACTGAAAAATAGAACCTTCTATTTTGCATGTTTGCCACCTATTTCCAAGTAATTGACTTCTTCAAGTAACGACTTTTAAACCAATCACTTAAGTTTTATAATTTAATTGATTGCTCAATTACTTTGTCGGAGAAAATAAGAGAAAAAAAAAGAGGAAAAGAAATTAGAAGAAAGTTGCAACCCTCCAGTCTTGTTCTTCTTCCATATCTATGCATGCGGTTGACTCTTTTGCCTTTGATTCTCCTGGCCAAATCTGGATAGAAATGCATGATTGTGATTTGCTTCTGGTATTGCCTTTGACTGTCTTCCCTTCTTATCCTTGAAGCTTTTTTGATTTTGCTTTTGGGTACATGCTATACTTTGAATGTTTTGTAAATCTTCGACAAAACTCATCATTTTTATTTTTAATTGCATATGAGCAATTTTAAATTCCGGAAAGCACTCTGGGTGAATGCAAATACAAGTAAATTCAATGAAGGCTTCAACTGGAAGATTGGGAGCACATGCACAAGATCCTGGAAGGAATTTTCCATGCATTGACTTCTACACATGTTAGAAACAAGAGGATGAATTTTTTTGGAAGCCTTTGCAATTATGAGATATGGATCTGTCAATTAAATCGGTGATAGGTTCAGGGCCTATGTCTGTATCATTGACTTCAGCAAATCTGGAAGCTATGCATGATTCTGCTGATCCTTTTCTTTCATCATGCTTCATCATGGTTGGAACAATCTTTGTCTGAGCTCTTTTTCTTTTAATTTATGTGAAATCCCTTGTGATTGGATCAATTTGTGCGAGATCGATCAATTTCTTTGATTCGGAAGATATATTCAATGTACTACGACATTGATTTGAGCACCACATGATGAATACTACGTAATTTATTGAGACAAAGATGGAGTCCATGGCATGAATACTTGATTTTTATCACCAAAATCTGCATATAAAGCCTGCTGCCCTAAAATTTGAGGTTTTGCTTGCATGCAAAGCAAGCAAAAATATTATTTAATTCACCTAGGCACATATACCAACATGCAGATGCTTAGAATGACCAAAAATTAGGCTATTCCAACCCTAGGCGCCAAAATTGGAAGCTTCCGCAAGTGGAAAATAAACTTTAATGCAAAATCCTCCTTTTTGGGCGCAAAACACATCTGGCTGCGATCCTCATCAAAAAAAATTAATTGTCTCTCCTTATATGGCATCCCATGCTTATATAACCTCAACATTGCTATTTTTAATAATTGCCTCTTCTATTTTGAGCAATTTAATTAATTAATAACCATGTTTATTCATCCAATTTGGGTGCCCAAGTTTGCATGTTGTTGGTTGTTTTTAAATAAATTTATTTTATTTATTTTTAGCATGCATCCTTGACTTCTCCTTAGCTCTTCCACTTGCATTGACTTTCCTTCTATTTATGGCACCAAAATTGGGTGAATAAACCATTAATAAATATTATTAAATGCATTGTTATTCACCCAAGGTGGGTCGCATTTTTTACTTTAAGAATTTCCAAAATAAAAGTCAACTTTGATGGGAATTTCCACCTGCCTTTGCAGCTCCAAAATCCCTCTTCCACTTAAGTTATTTGACTTTCATAATGGGAATTTTTACCTGCTGAGGCAAGTAAGAAATTCCCATCTTTGACTCCATTTTCTTACTTTTCACTTAAATGAAATTCCCCCTTTAAATTAAAACATCTCCCAAAAAGTGCGACTTGTATTAAAAATAGCTTCCTTTGAAAAAGTGCGACTTGCATGGCAGCCCCAAAATTCCCTCTTTCAATAAACCTCTTTGGTGGGAAAAGTTAGCCTCTTAGGAAATGCCAAAAATTCCATCGGTGCTTTAAGTGATTTTCTTTATTTTATAATGGAAATTTTTACCTGCTGAAGGCGGGTAAGAAATTTCCTGCACACTTGTACCTCTAATATTCCATTGCAAAAAGTGTGACTTAAGTGACTTTGACTTCATGGGAAAAAGTACCCTGCGGGTAAGGCATTTATTTAAGAAATTTGGTGAAGAAAACACTAGCATACCAAAATTTCATTGAGCTTAAACCCATTCATTCAAAAAAGTGCGACTTGCACTGAGGAGAGGCTTTTTGTGCTAAAACTTCATATTTTTTGGTCTAGAAGTTTGCTTTCGAGGTTGATTCCTTAGTGCATTGGTCGTAAATGATCTCCAGGATGCTTCGAGACAAATTAACTAGACTATACTGACAAAAGAACGGACCTAGGGGAATTAAGCAGAAAGAGGCCACGGGAAAAGCGGAGAAAAACGCAAAAGAAATAAATAAAAACAAAAAAACGTTGCGAAGTTGAACAAAAGCTCTGAATTCATTCTGGTGAAAATCCCTATTGAGATGTGTGAATACTGATGGGGTGCATGCTTTATAAACCTAAACTTCAACAGGATTCAACCGGAGCACAATTTACTTCAAACGGGGCTTTATTTATTTAATAAATAATTAAATAAAAATTTCCCGTAGACAAAACTTGGCGGAGGGATAAAATGAGTTTCAGCATCTGGGTATTTGTCAAAATTGGCTCATATGATTCACTTAGGAATATCTTAATGTAATATAGACATCTTCTGGCAATAAAAACACAAAAAGACCCGTTATTTTAAAAGAATGAAAATTTTTTTAAAATGGGGTAGTCCCAAATTTTAGGGTGAAATCTGGGGGACACCAATTTCCTTATGGTACAATTTTGCCAAAACATCAATGAAGATGAAAGGAGTTTCTCCTTTTTTTGATGAGGAGGCATCAAACTTTGGTTCATAATCTCATCTTCTTTTGGGAGGGCAACACATGTTTGCTTTCTATTTATGTCATTCTCCGATTAATGTCCATAGGAATTTGATTTTCTATGAAGATATTTATCCTGCCTTTTTCCCCACCAGATCCTTCCTCTCAACAAATTCCTCCTTACAACTAAATGCAAGCTTTTGCCGCAGTTCAATTGGAGTGTCCGGACTTTGATCCCCCATTCACTGTCAAAAGCCACCACACAATTTTAATTTACCCAATCCAAATCGGTAAATGGAATGCACCATTCAAGAGAGGGACCTTAGTCTTGAAAGGATCTCCCACCATTTTGTCCACTGACAAATTTTCTGAAATAGGCATATGGATTTCCTTCAAGAGACATCAAATTTCTTGAGGCAAGTACTACGAGTGACTTGATAAATGATTAGGTGAAACTCTAAGGTGCAAAGTACCAACCGAATTTTTAAGTGCTCAAAAGAATGGAGAATGGTGGATGTCCAATGAAAATGATTGCAGCAACAAGATAACAAGATAAGAAAGATAAAGATAAATATATTAATGTCCAATGAATGAATAAATTTCAAAAATGCTTCTTGAGATGGACCAAAACATCTATTTCAGAAATGAAATACAAAGATTTGAGAAATGGCGGGTAATCCGAAAACAAGGAATATAGGTTTGCTATTTAGCTTATGGAATGCCACAAGCCCAAAATCGAGGTGGAAATACAAACGAATAGCTGTTTTTTCTTTCTTTGAAGACTTGGATTTGATGGACTATCTAAGTAGTAGTGCAATAGTTCACGAAGATAGATTTGAAGAGTGTATATCCTGATCGCATAGAAAGGATAATCAAAACACAAGGAGGACCGCAGAGTGATTATGTGATTTGGATTGAGTAACACATCAATCCACTTTTGCGACTCGATGAATGAGGTCCTAAAGCCTTCTTGGGTTTGTTGTAGTTTATCTTGAACATTGTGATATTCAATAGGACAAAAGAGGATCTTTTGATATTCTTTCAAGGATGTGATTAAGCTTTCCATGCTTGAACATACGCTATTCACCCGATTCAACAAATCGTGACCCTAACTCAAACCTGATCCAACAACATAATCCCGCATGACAATCATCCCTTTTGGGTCACGAAGAATGCGTAAATCTGTGCCCATCATATGCACTCCCTTTGTTTGAGGAATTGAAGCATAGGGTAATATGTGTATGTACAGACTCCCGAGTGCCCAATTTTGTTTCTGCACTTAATAAATTATTATAAAGTGCAAAAAGAAACTTTATAAAAACACTTATATTAATTTATTAATGACTTAATAAAAAAAAAGAGAAAGATAAAAAGATCCAAAAAGAAAAAAAAAAAAAAAGATTCACATCACTTTATATTTTTATTTCCCCTAGGGGAAAAATGCGACCCATGTTGGGGATGTGATAAATGCCAAAAAAGAATTAAATGTGGGAAAAGTATGTGATTGGTGCTTTGTGGGTGGCTACTAAGCCAAGATTGCTTATAAAAGCAAGTGTACTTGGCTTTGTAAAGCATCTCTTTCATTTTATAAAATTTCTGATTTTTGTCTGAGCTTGAGAGCTTTGCAAAATAATTTCTAAGGACGAAAACCCTTAGAGATTATCTCTTGAGGATGAAAACCCTCTAGAGATCTAGAAGGAGAACGAAAACTCTTCTTCTATGTTGTGAGGATTCTCCATTCAGGGTTTCCATTGAGCATCAAAGATTCAAGGAGTTATTGTTTTCCAGTAGTTTTCCAACAGTTGTTGAAGACTTATTGCTGCTGGTTCATGAGTTGTTTGAAGACCTACAAGGGCTGAATATTGCATGTTTGTTGGGAGTGTTGTTGAAACTTCCATTTCCAATTTTTGCATTGCTAGGGCATCGATTTCAAGCTAAATTCAAGGAGAGATCAGATCTGAAGTGTTTGATCAGTTTTGAGGTGTTTTTGGGCCTTTCCTAAGTGGGGCGAAATTGTATTTCCAGCTTTCACTTACAGCTAGGGTTTATCTACATTGTTCAGAATTGCAGATCCGTTTTGGATGTCTTCCCGCCATTGAAAAATTCTGATTTTGGGTTCATTGGAAAGCTTATTTTTCAAGCTTCAGTTTGAGCTATCATTTGCCCAAAATTTGGAGTATTTTGCAAGTTATTGAATTTACAAGTTCTGCTGCGTTTTTGCCCTAATAAATTCCAGAATTAATATTTTTCGAATCTGATTGGAGATCCTATTCTGATTATTCATTATCTACTTGCAAACAAATTTTCATAATTTTTGGAGGTATTTTGAGGTGGAAAAACTATTTTTGCTAAATCGCTGGCCTAGGGCAGCGAACTAGGGTTTTCTGGAAAATATTCAGTTTGTGGCCTAATTTCATTCTGAATTTCAGTTTGATAGTAATTGAGATTTTTGGCTTTTGGATTAATCAGATTTGGCCCTAGTGGGAATTGCGGGAAATCCATTTGGGGTAAGAATATGTCCATTTGGGGACATTACATGCAAGTATATTCAGTGTATTCTCCCAGCCTATGAAAAAAAAATCAGATCTGAAGACAAAGAAGAAGACCATGGAAGAGCATTATCAGAGAGCTCCTACTACAGATAAGATAAGCTATCTGAATGAAGTGATCACCAGAGGCCACAGAGAGTTGCAAACCTGTTGGGTGGATGCTCAGAGAGATCTAAGAGATCTCGTTATAGGAGCCTTTGCTGATTTGAGCAGATCTATACAAGGGATGAATATGCCCTCATGCTCAGCTCTCAAGGAAATCAAGGCAATGGTGAAGAAGCTCTGGCATAGATCAGTTAGAACATCAAGGATCAAGCCTCCACATCAATTTTGCAGAGCCAAGTTTCTCCAAAAGGAGGAACAACCAGTTGAGGATGATGACATGGAGATATGGGGAAAAGAGTATGCAACACTCAATTCCAAGGTAAGAGCTATGTTGACCTTCAAAGATTTTTGTGAGTTGAAAGATAGTAAAGGCAAAAGGAAAAATAGAAGATATCAACAGGAGAAAATTACCATGCAAAAATTGGAGAGAAATCAGCCCATAGAGTATTCCACCATGCAAAGTGAAGAAGAAGAGGCTTCAAGGAAAAAGGTATGACTCCTAATGAGCAAAATAATTGTATTAGTGAGGAACAAACACTGATTGTTGGATGCAAAGTTGAAAAAGATGTTTCAGTTCCAAAGGTACATATCAATGAGTCATTGTCATATGGGATGGATTTACCAAGCCATAGTATTGATGGGCATGAAATTGTGAAGAGTGTTGATTCTTGTGTTGTGTCTGAAATCATGAGTCACAATAGGGATGGTGTTGTTTTGGAGGTTTCTAAATCAAGCAATAGAAGGTAAACCTTTTGATGATCTTCTTTATAAGGAGGTTACAATGTTCAAAGGGATTTATTTCATCATCTTCATCTATATCATTGGGTACAGTTTTATCACCAATGTGTATTCAAGTTGTGGATAAGAATGCTAAGGATTTGGTACATCAAAGTCAAGTCATCATGAAGACAAAAGTGATGAAGACCTTCATGGGCACTATAAGGTATGGGATCTGGGTAATATGTTGCATTTGTCCAAAGTTATCAATTCTGATTTTGAAAACTTTGTGACTGATTTCATAAGGAAAAGAAGGAATTCAAATTGTCTTTTGGGATTACAAGTGTTGGCAAGCATGGTTTCTTCTTTGGAGACTCCGGTGCAAGAAGGGAGAGTACCTCTCAAGGTACGCAACATGGGGAAACCTTTGGAAGGGTTAGTGGGGGCATTTGGTCCTCAAAGTTCTCAAAGAAACAAGGTGCAGTCTGCTGTTAATGAAGAGGAGTTGAATTCAAGGAGCATTCATGACTTTGGCATCCTAAGGTATGAGAGTGGTTACCATATTTTGAG